>VYZM01016338.1:136213-161857 GCA_013398915.1 Dromas ardeola | reverse complement strand
ATCTATAAGCATTACTTGGATTGACAGTCTTTAAGAAAGTATATCAGCACGTCAGAAAATTACAGATGGTCCTCCAAGGGTAGATATATTGAACAGAAAGTAGCAAAAGGGTTTTAAAAATAGATGATATTCATGAGGGAGAAATAATTAGATATTTCAGAAATACATAGTTTAAGCAACAGATTGAATTTCCTGAAGCTGTGGTACTTTGCCTTTTATATTTAAATCATAGCTGGCTTATAAACACATTAGTTAGCAAGTCCTGTAGCAGGCTTAATAATTCATAAATCATCTTTTCCTGTGTAATATTCCCTGGTTCCCTATAAGCTTACAATATTGATGATGGCTCCAAGAAAATTAATCAGAATGGATGCAAATATAATGACATTTCTGGCCAGGTAGGTCTCATTAATCCAGCAGCAGGTTTTTCGGAGCATTAAGGGTAAACATTTGTAATCCTCTGCCGTAGTGATTAGCACAAGAGCGGAGTGCAGCATAATCAGAATAGAAAACTGGATGACCATTGGTATCACCCTGGGAAATAAAAAAAAGAGAACCCGGCATTAAACCTCAACACAATACCACTGTTAATAAAAATAAATGTGTAAACAGTTAAGACTAGGAAAAATCAGTTGTCATAAATCTGAGACAATTAGTCTAGGAAAAAAAAAAACAGAGAAAGCAAAGATCTGTTCATGTTCCATAGCTCTGCCCTTGCTTCACATGGTTTCTTGCTGAGAAACTGTGTCGAAGAAACAGGCCAGGGAAATCATTGGCAGTGCCTCTTGTCTATGTAGAGTTTGAGTGGCAGGAATGTCCTTTCTTGTGGGACTCAGCTGTCCCTTAACTTTCTTTCAGAACAGCTTCTAGGATCTTGATCCCACTTATGTATGAGCTGGTTCCCGCTCTAGTAGACTAGTTTGGTGGCAGTGTAGTAGACTGTCATTTTGTTTACAGCCCAACACAGGTGTCTTAAACTCCTACTATAATGAGGGTCACAGACCCTAAAGTGAGTGTAATAATGCAGCCTGTTTTCTGGAGTAAGTCAGGATATAATAATTACAGAAATGCAAGATTCCCCTCATTTTAATTATTAGTGGGTTCTCTGTAGCTAAGAAACTCATTGGTTTCTAAAAAAGTGAAAGAACTAAACTATTGTTTTCATGGAAGTCCTTTAAAATATAAAGCCTATGAAAATGTTTTCTATGATCTAAATGTTTAAATCTTTGGCATACCCTATAAACTTCATTCTTACAAATGTGATCCTTAATCAAGTATTGTTACATGCATACACAGAACAAATAGTTCAGTTGCTTTGAATAGACCATTAAACCCCATAATTTCTTCTGGTCAAACTGTCATTGTATTTTTCTAAATTTATTCCTTTTTCTTGCTTAAATCTGGGACCTGAAGTCAATCAAGTAACCGATGTGGTTGGGAAATGTGGTAAATTGTTTTACTTTGCTGAGAAGAAAGCACTCAGCACTTCACAAGTCAAGTGTTTTTGTCCCCATTTGTTCCAGTCATTGTCCTTCTGAGTCTCTTTTCCCAGAAATCAAACACATGCAAATTAAAAGTAACTCTATTGCTCCTGGAAACCTCTCCCCTCTTCACTCTACTTTCCCTTGCCTTTTTGCTATCAAGCGAATGATTAAACTTGAGGCTTTGAATTAAGTAATTAAAATTTCTAGTAAAGTAGTTGTATATGTGCCAGTACACTACAGTGATTAAATCATAATGTCTCACAGAAAAAAAGCATTGAAAGTGGACTATCAGGGTGCTCGAGGGAAACTTCTGCACTTCCATGTGCAATATTCTGCAACAGCCTTCTTGCTTTCCAAAACCAAATGACTGAGATCCTCTTTGGAACTGATAGTTCCTATCTATATCTCAGATAAATATAGACAGTCTATATATGCGGATGTAGCCTACCAATTCTGCAGACCTAGCCTGACCCAGCTCTCAATGAAACCAAATTAAGGCTTTCAAAAAGATTGGGGTCAAGCCTCAAGAGGTCAGAGCTGAGGACACTAAACATGAGTTCTTATTTTGGACTGCCAAACTCTACATGTTAAGACCTAGTGCTATTGAATTAAGGTACTATAAAGGGATCATTTAGGGACTTAAGTTTGGGATTTCAATCCAAAATGCAGCATAACCTGCTTAGGTGCCTGAGAAACCATGGTCTTGTATTTGTTCATAATAAATATATAGGCAACAAAAATTCTTCCACTGTAGCTGTTCGGTTGAACGTTGATGTATTTCTCTCTTGTCTAAGCCTGCTTAAGATAAAAACAAAACTGAAGTCTGCACACCTATGACCTCCTAGACGGTCAATCCAGTATCTGCGTTAAGAATTTGTTGGCAGCATGCTGATAGGATCAAGTACAGCAGAAGACACAGCCAAGGTTAGAAGAATAGCAACAAACAGCCATAATACTCTTCTGTCCATGAACTTCTCCCAGAACTGGGACACCTGGGTTGGATCCCCTCTTCATTCAAGAAGAGATTCAAGACCAAATGCCTTTATTTCTAGGGGTTCCCCTACTGTCAAGGTCAAGTGAAGTTTGAAATGGAGCTTTTGCCTTCCCTCTTTGTGTACAGTCGCAAATCAAGAGTTGAGCCAGAAGGAAAACTTACAGAACAGAAGATGCAGATGTTTAAATGAACAACAGTTTGAAATGTATTTTTCCTCCCTCACAAGAATAACACAGCGAAAAACTGACAGAAATAAGAGTAGTTCAGCAGTCTACTCTAGTATGATCTATTGCCCGTGTGAGCATATAGAAAGTTCATTGCAGGAAATGAATCAAACTCCCAAGCCTCTCAGATGGAGAAGATGAATCACTGCACGGTTGGCTATGTAATATAATGGCTTCATAGAGGATAATTACAGCAGAAATATGGCATTAATTTATGTCACTTAGAGCAATTTCCCCAACTCAATATTTCAAAGAATGAAAACTATTGCAAAGATTTTTAAATTCAGTGATGTGCCTGCACTGTCAGGGAAAAGTATGAATGGATCAAATATTTATCCTGCGTGAGACAGATATAAACTGAGATAAAATTCTGAAACTCCCATACGCAGTAGATGCAATAATAGAAAGATGATTCCCTTTAACACACAGACTAAGGCAACCTATCTGGGAAACTCCCTGAAGATCCTTAGTAAGATATGTTTTATGATGATTTAAATAATGTTTCCTTTTACTGAATTTCCAGAAATCCCCAAAAGATTCAGCTTAGAAAAATATTCAAATATTTAAGCAAACATAAAATGCCATCCTTGTTCAACAAAGGTCTGAAGCATGCATTGAAAGACACTTAAACGTGTTGTTAGGAAATGAGTAAGTTACCATGAGGAGTGTGAACTACAGTTTGTTAGTTGTACCATGGAAATGTTGTCCATGCTTTTGCACTGTGGTAGTTTACTTCTCTGATATCTATTAGAGATGCAACAGATGAGCATGCAGCTATCTCCAAGACTCTCTGAATCCAAATTCTGCCTAACTTTGTGATAGCTTGTTCATGTGCTCACACCTTGAATTGCTTTTAGATCTGGAACTTTGGAAATTTGAACTTCCAGATTATTTCCTCATTCAATATGTTTAAGCATATTGAAACCTTCTGACTCAAACCCCCTCATCGTGTTATTTTAGGGTTGCTCATCTGTTGACCTCCACTCATTTAACTGGCATGCTTTTTTAAGATTGAAACACATTTTTTGAAGCAGAGTATTAGAACTTGAAAAATTAAGACCAAATTTTGCCTTCTTAAATCTTGACAGTGATCTTCAGCTCCTGAAAGAACATAAGAACTGCCATAAAACACCCATGTTGCTACAAATCTTCTCTCACAAAAGGGATAGTGGTAAATATCCTTTCCCTAAATATCTTCTCAGGTTACGGCAATTAATCTTTAAGGGCATTCTTGAGGCCAAGGTCTCATACTATTGTTTAAAAACCTCTGCTGATTCTTATCTTGTAGGAATTTATCCAGTCTTTAGTTGAACCTATTTGTCTTTACAGCCTCTTTAACATTCAGTGACAGAAAGGTCCACAAAGCATTTCTGAAGTGCAGGGAAAAGCACAAGACTACTGTGCAAGATGGGAAAACAAGAAGTGAGACAACTGCAGGCAATGTGGTTATGTGACTTCTTCTCCCCTAATTCCAATGGCACTAGACACCCTCACGAGAATTAACAGAGATGAATCTGTGTAGATAGAAAAAATGTCATGTTTTTTTTTTTTGCTGGCATAGCAGTGATTGATATAGCAGCAGAAATCTTTTTGGAAAACAGGTTCCATTAATAAGATCCATAAATCTTCTTGAACATACTGAGAAAAAAATAAAAATAACAGCTACAAGAAGTGAAGAATTTTGAATGCATATTGGGAGAAGAACTTTAAAAAAGCAAACAAAATTACTAGTATTAGAACAATATAGGACATAAGGAAGCGGAAAGTCAGGTACTATTCTGGGTACTTTCCCCGCTGAGAACTGCATAATACATGGGACACCACTGCTGCAGAGTGCACTTTCCTGCCTGCATCTGACCACAATTTTGGTCTTCTTAAACATAAACATAGTGAACCAGGTCTTCCAGAGATGATTCAAGAAATATCGCTGCATTACTGTAACACAATAATTGTCTTATTGCTTATATACATACTGTATTTTCAAGGTTATTCTACAGGTAGCCACAAGCTAAGGTTCATCTGAGTGTTAGAAACCACCTAGGAATTATTTTTGTCTGGGCACTTCTATTTTAGCACTTGCTCTGCCAAAGGCCAAATGGGACCAGGCGTGTTTTAATGGCAGTCATATTCTGCTGTCCCTGCTATGATGCTAGAAAACTGATGTTAGTCCTTGTGTTCTCACTCTTGTGTTCTCACTATTAAATAGTAGACAAAAATGCCAGCTGATGAGTTTGTGTGAAAAATGTGGACACACAGGTCTCAGCTATGTCACATTTTTGTCACCTTGATAGGAAGTTGTTGCTTGGTCATTCCCAGATAGAAGCAGCAGTGAGAAAAGATCTACCAGATCATCTCCTTGCTGCTTCTTAATGGCACAAGATTGCTTTCCCCAGTAGGGTAATACGTATCATCAGCAACAAAGAACAAAAGTACAATTTTCTTAGGTAGGTAGCACGTAAGAAAAAAAACCAAAACAGTCCCTGATTCCCAGTCACATAGCAAAGAGGCACTGTTATGAGTCTGGATTGTGTTTTACTTCAACACTGGAAGCAGCAGGCCATATCGTGTCAAACTTTTGTAAACCAAACTTCCCACTTATCTCACTGGGCGTTCTGCTTACAGACATAATAACGTAATGTCAGTAGATGCTGCTGTCTTACGTGAAAACATGTAGCTGCAGATAATGTGATACAGAAGTAGTTAATATTGGGAAAAAAAGGGAAAAAATATTTACGAACAGTTTCGGGGAACAAGCAGATTTTACCAGTTCATTCCATGTCAGAAATGTTATCCCGCTGTTTTCCCAAGAGCACCTTCAGATATATAGAAATACATTTCTGTATTTACCTGGAAGAAGGAAGTAAGCTTTGGATAGCGGTGATAAATACAAGAACAATAAATGCGCACACCAAGTTTGATTTGAACACTTCATCCCGCATTTGAGAATACTAGAATAGAAACAAACCAGAAGAATAAATTAGCTGTTAACCCATGCAGTAGTTTAATAAAGACTGATGCATATAGGAGACTTTGGGGAAATTAGCAGGAAGAGCTAATAAATCAATAAACCTGAATTTGTTTTAAAAAATGAAACACAACAAATAAATCATTAATAAGCTGGTAAAATACTTAATCCAAGAGAGCAAAACTCTGTAATTATTTGCTTTAAAAGTCCTCAGGTAGATACTAGGGGCTTGTGCTGCTAAGTAGAATACTAAATACCTAATAGCGTAACCAGAGGAACCATGGATTTCCTCACCTGGAGGCAAACACTGAAGTCACTGCAACTCTGCGTGCATGACATCATGGAGGTGTCTCCATGCTTGCCAAATTGAGGTCATTCTGTTTTCTTATTTACCTTTCTTTTTGAAGAAAAGTATGTAGTTTGGGACATTCTGTGTTTATTTGGGATGTATCCTAACTTATCCAGAGACTTTGTAGAAACTTGGCAATATGGGCATTCTCCCAGGAGAAAATTAAGATATGTAAAAGACAACTTGAGTTGTATTATTATTATTATGAATTATTGCAAAAGTGTTTTTGTCCAGCATATCAAACCATTGATAATGCCAGCAGGTTGGGAGTTACCAAGAAAAGGAGTAACGGATACGATGGTGAATCACAGTGGATCAGTAAAAGTGGAAAAATTACCCAAGTCCTCAGCTGGTATTTATCACTGCTAATTCAGTTAAACTCCAATTGTTTACAGCAGATGAATATTGGTCCATAGACATATTTTTGTAAATCTCTTTATCCTATACTGATGCCCCTAAATTTTCTTCACCTAGTAAAAAATACCATAGATGTTTGCCCCGGTCATTTTTCCTCCTCTGAACAACAACTCCATTTTATTTAATCTTTTGCAGTTTTGAAAGCGCTGAGTGTTACATTTGGAGACGAAAGGAAATCAAAGTCAAAGAGATACCAGATATCAGACTCTTTCTCAAACAATTTGTAAATAAGGCAAACTGCAGTTATAAATGCCTAGAGAGCATTATAATTGATAAAAATTAAAACCGATTAAGAAATGTATCAGGAACACACATTGAGAGAGGTCAACTATGAACTGCATTTTATATGTAATCTGCTCTTGAAGGAAGATCCTATCTAGACTTAGATGATATTCGCTACATGGACCTTCGGTTGGGATTTCATCTCAGTTATAAACATCTGGTCAAAAGAGTCTCAGGCTCCTGAAATGGGAAAAAAGCCTCTCTCTTCCCTGCTCCCATTTGTTATGAGTAAGAGAGGGGGCTTATTTGTTGGTGTCCCTCATTTTGACTCCTCCTCTGCTGTGATTATACCCTGTGCCTGCTGTTGGCAGAAGCAATATCACTTTGACATGGTTTTTGATGGTGCTTACAGGCAACTCCGCTTAATTTTGCTGCTGGAAACACAGAGGCACTGACCCTGATTTCATGTGCAGGAAAACAGAACTGCATCAGACCGCTTAAATAATGGACCGGGGCTTTTTTTTCTGTTGCAGCACAAAAAGAACTGAAGGGAAAAGAAAGCTATGTATGTTCTTTAAAATATAACATGAAATCCCATAACTGTTCCTTGGGGAAATTATAGAAAACTAATTGAATGAAACACAAACATGGAATCGCCTGCTGTGTCAAGCGTTATGTCAAAAGGATGAATGCTGTGGTCTAATCAGTAACAATGTTGTGAGGGGAAATCATTAGCATCTCTGAGGCAGCACAAACGCTAATGATAAATGTAGCACTTCCATAGAAAGCTACCCCTTAATGACTTGGAGAAGTAACTGAAGGATAGACTAAGCCTCAAGGCACTTCCATAAGTATGGGGAGGTATGTAGCCGACTAGAGTCACATAGAATGGTAGGAAGAATCATGATGTGACCTACTGTGCCATGAAAACCTTAGCTGCAACATCCTGCAGACCACTGGCATGACTTGCTCATGGCGTAGCGAAGGCTCACCCTGCCTCCCATGGGTCCCATCTGCCTGCACTGCACTTTTGGGAGGGACTGTTTATCTACCAGCCAGCCCAGCCAGCTAGCAGAAACTGAGCTTGCCTAGGAAAGGCCAAGTTTTGACTGCCAAGTCATGCTGCTTATTCCCCACCCCTCCTCTCTTTCCCAAGGCTCTTTGAAAGGGAGTACTGGTAATACAACAGGCTTTCCGTGTTGCCCTAGAGAAGGTGTTTGTGCACTGGGGAGGAAGGTTTTTGGTCTCACTGCTGCTCTTCAACTCAGAGAGGATCTTATGTATGAAAAGGGAGACCATGGGGTTTTTTCTTCAGAGCAATTGGGTTTGTGCCATTGGAAATCTTCTTCAGTACAGGGGAGGGACAGAAGATGTATCAAGAAGCCCAAGGAAGGAGAAGAGATGGATGAACTCCTGAGAAGACCAAAGAGTAGACACAGATCCAGTTGTTGAACAATGACAGAAAAGAAGATGCTGAACACGCCCAGAGTTTGCCAAATGTTTCTCAAAGGCCTCCTTGCCACTGGAAGTCTCTGGGTTGAAGGAAAGAGGTGAGGCTCATGTTTGCAAGGATACAGCATGCGAGAAGGGCAAAATTTGTTTCCTACTCATTTAGTTTCTATTTATCTCACCCATCAGAAATTCTGAATCAGAAAAACTCAAATATTTAGGTCTAATATTTGACCAAAGAAAATCTGTACTGTGTAATTCAAAGCCCTTTTGATATTTTCAGTGTGCTCACCTCACAGAAAATATGTAGATGCTTCACCTCTAAGCCCAGTCTGATTTACGATCCCAGTACAAATATGCAGGAAGACTTAGAATATCTTTATCGAAATCTTTAGCCAAATCTTTACATTGGAAACTTTCCTTAACAAAAACCCTACCAACATGCAAAATTTCCTGCCCCTTTACTATGATTTATCCTGTATGAAAGTATATGGTACTGATATTTCCAAGTCACTGTTACTAAGGTAGAGCATCATAATGATATCTTTTAATTATTGGAAATCATCTAAAGTAGTATCAGATTTTTCTTAGAAGCAATTCTGTTTTTGGAAACCCTTAGTGTATTTTCATGTTACCATTAGAAGTACTCTCCTGTGATGAGTCTTTTGCTCTATCTGCCTAAACCTTATTTGTGAAAATAACCTCTAGCAAAATTGAGAGTGAATGAATCTCTAAATGAGATATCAAGTGCTAATAAGTGAAATACAGATTAGTAATGACTAGTCCATTTGGGTAAAGAATCTATGAAATATACCAGTTGGGGATCCTGCACAAATTTTCTGAAAAATGAAACATTACAAAACTCATGTGGAGATATACATAGTGCATCAGGGATATAACCCATTCATTAATGCAACTGTTACTGCTTGCTGTGGGATCTACATTTATTCTATCACCAAAAAGGACATAGAGCAATGAGAAAAGAGAGGACTGGGAATATGTATGGATGGCTTAAACTGCTGTGATATACCAGTCATTTAAACCATTGTAAACCAAGAGCTGTGCTAGCTCCTGTGGTAGTTTTGCGCATGCTGATTCCAGAAAAAAAAAATATTTTTATCTTTTGAAACCTTAAAGGAAGCAAAAGTATTATTGCTAGCATAAATCTGCTGTCTGCAATTGTTTTACAATGAAAAAAACCCAAAACAACCTAGACTGTTTAAACAGAAGTCCAGCATGACATTTCAGATCTATTCCAGTCACCCCAAAAGATTTATGATCTGAGGGCATGGTAGTCCTGTTACTAATGCAGGAGGAAGAAACACAGTTTATTGTTCACATGGTTGCTCACTCCTCTGTGGTTTGAGGTGCAGAGCATTAACACAATTCTTATTGAACAAGGTTAACATAACACTTCTTGATTAGGATCTCAGCTATGGGTACTGGTTGTTCTGTCTACTCAATAACTGTAAAGTCTGGGGAGAGAAGTACTTACAGATAAAAGAAATAAGTATTAGGCAGACGCCAGCGCTGCCTGAATGTGTGATGCCTGAATGTGTGCTCGCTAATTTTGACAGCACAAGATTTTACACAGGAGAAGCTACTTTAGAGCTACCTCTGAATTGAAGCTGGCCCTGGTCTGAAAAGAAGGTGAGTGGCAGCAAATCAGAACGGCAGTGTGAGATGAGAGGTCCATAGACACGCTGTCTACTTGCTCAGCAACGTTGCAGGGAGCAGCTCAAGATGATGATGTAGAAGGTCATGTAAGCAGTTGTAAAATGTTAATGACTAGAAAAAAGCATAATTCTAGACTGGAAGGTTAGGGGTGGGGAGAGCAGAGGGAAGAGGCTTCCAAAATAACTTTGCGAGACTCCAATTTAAATCTGAGTTTGTTTTGTTTTGTTTCCTAAATGAGCAGGAAGAAGGGAGAAAGTGACAGTAATATACGATAATATGGAGGAAATAGTTACTTTCTGTAGCAAAACAGTTCACACTATTTTTTTCATGACTGCCTGTAGACTATGGTTTAATGCTAAGGCTACTGGGACAAACCTGCAGATACTGCACAGGCAAGAAAGGAGGGAAGAGGCATTTCCCACGTTGTCCCACAAGACATTGACCCTGCCTCTAATGAAGAGGACGCTGTGATTCATCTTTAATTAATCCACATCATCCCTTTGCATTCTGGTGCATTCGCGATCTTTTTATGTGCCCACCCGCGGTGCCTGAACATCCTGAACACAAGCAAGGAGGTTGCTGGCTAGCAACTACCCAACTGTTGGAGGTGGATAAACCAGAGCGAATAAAACAGTGCTCGTATTTTTTAAAACTAAACTAAACTGTAATGCTAAACCCCAGCCTGATTTAGAAAGAAGATTTAGTCTGCCTACGGGAAGGATTTTGTGTTTGTATTGCCTGTGCTTACTGGTTGAGACTAGCACCTGAGAAAATATTGAATGAAAGCACCAGTTTCTAACATTGCAGTACAGGTTGGCATTGGAAATATCATACTGAGAAGAAAATATATTAAAAATGCTCAAAATACTTGCTTTTAAATAGATTTTTTTATTATCCATGTGCAATTCAAAACATTATCGATAGTTAAAATCTGGCCTATGTAATGTGATGGATTAGAGCACGGGGTTTTTTTTCCCCTCTTGCGTAAATTGCATTTAAATGAAAATCTACCCTTTCTGTCCAGATTTTTCTTGTGGCTGCTAATTGTGAAGTCTAAAAAGACAAGAAAATTTATATTCTGAATACAGGATCTGATTCTGGGCAGTATTCCTTTACTCCAGCCCATGTGGAGGCCTCATTTTTATTAAATAGTAATGTAAGACTAGGTGAAACATTGATTAGCTTGCTCATTCAGCAAGTTGTTTGTGACCAGGGTGTTTTCTCTTTTTGCACAATGAAATTTCTAATATATCATCTCCCACCTTCTAAATTAAATGCTATTTTGTCTAGACTTTTTTACCTTATCTTTTGACCTTGTGCCTTGAAAAGATTAAAGATTACTCATGATTTTTTGGCCTTTTGGTGGTAATCCACAGAATGTCATAAATCTTGGATTTCACTCCTGCTGTGTCCCTGTCAGCTTTCCATGATGACTGCACTGAAAGAAATATCTTCATATCTTCTGTTGCAGCAGTAGTGGCAAATTCGGCTTTGGGGATGCTACCTTGTGTCTCAGTGTCATAAATATTCTCTTGGGGAAATTGAATCTTTTCTTTTTTTTTTTTTTTTTTAATGAACCTTTCTTTTTCCCTCTGCAGGATTGTTTGTGAAATAAGGACTTATATATACTTCAAGCAGAATTTTTCTTTTACAGTGGTTTTCTTTAAGCTCTCATCACTGATACCACCTGAGGACTGGTCTCCCATAAGTCTAATAAAAAAGTCTGTTTTCCAATGGGGGTTAAAGTGACAATGGAGAAGTGGGCCTCCATGCTTGCAATTCCCCATTATTTTTCTTTCTTTTCAGTCTAAGTGTACATCCTGTCACAGACTTGTGGTTGCTGCACTGTAACAACATACAAGTCAATGAAATCATTTGAGATCTGCGCAACCCAGCCCCATGTCATCAGTTTGCAACAAAATTCTCCCATTGCCTTATCTTTTTTAACTTATAGCTTACATCTGCATGTAGACTGAAATAGAAATTAGTGAGGTCATACTACTCTTGAGAAGCAGCAAAGACACGAACAATATTTACCTCTTAGAAGAAGATGTTAAAGAAAGGATGTTTAAAACAAAGAGTTGACAAATTAGTTTTGACTTGAAATAAACATAGCAGCTGCCTAGAGAACATCAGATGGATCCTATGACTAAATGAAAGAAACATATCTATATAAATATAGATATATGTTTTGAATAGAAGTGTCAGTTTATTAATATGCTCAATCACCGTTTGTGCCAAAGCAACCTGTCATCTGACGGAAAACTGCTTGTACTAGACAGCAAACGAAACCCGGCAAATGGCTGTTGTTTTCAGAAGCAGAGTTTGCTCAGTGTAGGCATTTTCCAACAATGAAATGTAATTATTGCAGCATTATAACACCTGCATCATCACACTGTCTAGTATGACCTCTAGCTCAGTCCCAGCTTCTGAAAACTGAAACAAAATAAAGAAAAAGAGAACCAGAAAACAAAAAACAACACAAGCTAGAACCTATAGCTTCTCTACTTCAGTGGACATTTATTACAATTGAGTTGCGAATAATGCAGCTACCAAGACCCAGCTACCTTATGCTCCAGGCTGGAGTCTTTAAACATCAGTGAAAAAGGCTTGATATGCTCTCTTCTCAATTTATCGCCACTCCGTAAGTCGATGGTGTGCTCTATTCGCTTGTTAATTTCCTCAGGCCCAGACTGGACATGCAAAGCTTGTGCAAGATGGTTTGGAAGCAGATTTATTGAATTTCTTGTTAGGGCAGCCAGAGTCTAGGGGAAAGCACATGCAAACAGAATAAACCTGCTGGTCCCCTTGGGTTAAAACTGCAATGTTTTAGATCATGTTGCATTGCAAACCATTACAGCATTCCATGCAATTCATTCAATGAAATCTATAAAAGTTTAAAATAATAAGTCTGTTCCACTAAACACATACAGTACATTAAGGGGAGTGCTTTAATGCCCTCTTTTATACAGACTAAGAGGTTTCCTGTTGCACTGAACACTAGGAATATATTTCCCTTTCCAGATTCTGCTAATTAATTCTTAGAGCATGCATGAGGGGAGTACACACCAAAATCACAGCAAGGTACCTAACTCAATGGTGTGTTTTAACAACTAAGAATGGAAGCTATAGAAAACAGAAGTCACAAAACAGGAGTAATGATATTTTTCCGGATCTTAAAGCTACTGGATGTGTGTAGTTAAGGAACAGATCAGCTAGGCAGGAGTGAAGAAGGTGACATTTCTGATTACTTCAGCATGGGTTTTCAAATGATATGTTCTTCTTCACTACTGGTATATTTCAGCCAGTCTAGATTACAGTTAAACTATATGATTTAATTTAACTGTAATTCATATTATTATTTTAAATATTATCTCAAATGCATTATTCCTTTGGTATTTCATTGACTACTCAAAAAAAAAAAAAAGAAAAAACTTTTGCACAGCTTCCCAAAGGAAAGCTGTCAGAGGTAGTATGGAGGGTGCTTCACCTTCAGGAAGGAGGTAGAGTTTGCTTTCATAAAGAGAATAACTCAGTCCAGTTTCATGGTATCATTTCATTACACAAACCCCAGTGAAGCAGCACTTTCCCACTTGAATGGGAAAATAAACTCTACTACCTGTGATATTCCCAAGGGTTAATAAATGTTAATGAATGGAAAGGATATAAACCTTCATACATCACAGCATAAGACATTTCAGACTTATTATGGACAAGAAATACTTCTGCTTGAGAAAAGTTATCCTATAGGTTCTAACTGGAAAGATCCTCTGTTATATCTCTTACTGGGCATTGTTGGGAACAGGAGTTTGGGATGGATTTATCACTAGGTTTCTCTGGAAAGCCAATTCTTTTGGATCATGGGATTACGTACAGCAAATGATATAGTGAGGTTTCCCTTGTTAGTTTTCAAAGAGTAGTCAGCAATTACATTCTAATGAATCTTGGAGAGCACCTTAAAACACAGGTTGGGTTTTTTTACAATCCTAATATAAAGTCCAAGGACTCTATAGTCACAGTATCTTTTTTTCTCATATTCCATCTTTTCATGAGTAACTTAAGAGGCCAATATTTAGGCGGTAAAGGATATTAGGACTGAAATCTTCTGTCTGTTGAAGTGAAAAGCAATCTTCCTGTTTGCTTTAGTAGAAAAAGGACTTCAACAGGGAAGGTTTGACAAATCACTCTACTCAGATCTCCCCATCTTCTCTCCAAAAAATCAGTATCACCAACATTTGGAGAAAAAAAAGTATCAAGGAAACTTTTCTCATACTAAAGTTTCAGATATGTCTTGATCTATATCTTAGCCTTGGAGTTAAGGTGGAAACTGAAAGGTTAGAGCCAAATCACAGGAAAACAATCCATTAAGCCAACTGGATAAATACTATATTACTAACACTAAAGCATTACTTCAGTTTAGGTGTTCTAATCTCTTTTAAACTGAGCTATCATCATCAATGGGTGGTGTCTAAGATCACACAAGTGGCTCTGAAGTGACTGTCAAAGGAAGACATCACATCAGATGCTATTGTGTGCATTAATTCCTCAGAATTAGTTCATATTGCTATATCTCCACTGGAAGTGAGGGTGGATAAGATCCCTAATGTTTTTGTTGGGCATTGTGTTTTATTTACATGAGCAGAATGATCTCAATTCATCCGAGTAAGTGACTACATTTTGCTTTAGATTTTATTTTAAAATTTGATTAACATGAAGAACTGTCTTCTTGCTGAACGTATGAAGTGGTTTACAATTCGTGGTAGATGAACGTGACATATCACCACTATGGCAATGATGCCTGTAGTTTTGGTGCAAAATTGGACTCCAAAGTTATATTTATTTTCAGAGGATAACAAGAAAATTCATATTTGAGTTTAGTGGAGTTTACCCTCCCTCACACCCACACACATACATAAGAAAACGGGTTCCCTGTAATTAGTAATAACAATAATGAAAAATATAATGCAAATTATTGTCCCAAGAATATGTTCTAACCACTTTTTGTCTCTGTGTCCCACTCTTTGCTCCGCATCTTTTAAGTCTGTGTTATGCCAATGTAAAGAAATATTGGTTCTCCCTATTACCTCTCCTACACTTTTGTGTACAGCTTTTTGGAAGATACAGTTGTCCATCCTACAATGGGCTTTTGAACTTTCCTGATGCTGACGATAACCACTCATGACACAGGAACACATACATGGTTCTGTTAGGAAAAAGCCCAGCCAAACTTGCATCTGAGACTAAAAGATAGGATGAATTAAAACAAACAAATAATAAAACTCCAACTTTAGATATTTTATATAGAGATTTAAAAAAGGTAGCTGGGATTAAATTTTACTTCCTTCCCCCAAAGTTTTCATGCAACAAGTCCAAGCATCCTGGCCTCAAAAAGAAGGGAAATTTTTAGTTTAGAAAACTCTAGGAAGGCTTCAAATTATTTTTTTCATACTGCGAACACCAGGTCTTGAACAGAAATAGGGAAACACAAGGTCACATGTTTACAGAGACAGGATACAGGTAGGTTTTGGTTCAAGAGGAAGCACTAAATGAAGTTGTCTAGGTGCTTGGTGTCTAAGCTTCTGTTACTGGCAATATACACTCTGGATACTTTCAGTTGCCCAATCATATGTGGCTATGGTCAGCCAAGATGCCCTAAGGTGTCCTGGACAACAGTCTGGAGCTAGGACATATGGCACACCACCTACAGGAACTCCATGCACTGCTGGTCGGTGGTGGGGACCAGCTGGAGTGTGCTAGGATATCTCAAACTGCGTTGGACAGCCACAGTTAAGAAGCTGAGCCAAGGTCTTACTCAGCATGTTTCAGCAGAGGTGTTTAGCACTATTTAGGACATCAAATACCTGGCTTCTAATTCTTACCTGGCTTCTCACTGATAGTCCAGATCATCACAGGTCTTTTATAGGCCCCTTGTCATATGGATGTCTCTGTCACCCTAGAGGACTGCATATAGCACTAGACCCTTATGTTTAGGAGTTGAGTTGTGTGGGAGATCAACACCTGGGACAGTTGGTAGACGTACAAATGCAGGTGCCTTGGTTTTGAACTGAATCCCACCCTGTTGTTTATGCTTGTCTGTCATCTTGACAGTCTTTAAGCATAATTTTTGTGATAACTGGTAAAAGTCATTGCAGCAATCACTAAAATATGCTTATACAAGACACAGACATTTTAATTTGCTTTTTTCCTGATTTGTGTCATTACAGGCCCATAAATTGCCTCCAGCACCACACACAGTGACCATGTTATGCTTTCAGATACTTCTTTTGGAACGCCCAGAGAAGAAATCCAACTTAATTGGCTATTAATTTATTTTAGAGGAGGAGGCCTTAGAATCATAGAATAGTTTGGGTTGGAAGGGACCTTTAAAAGTCATCTAGTCCAACCCCCGTACAATAAACAGGGACATCTTCAACTAGATCAGGTTGCTCAGAGCCCCATACAACCTGGCCTTGAACATTTCCAGGCATAGGGCATCCACAGCCTCTCTGGGCAAATGGGCTTTCACTGTCTCAACATAAAATAACTTCTGTCCAACTTTCTGTGCTTTAGAAAAGAAGCCCAGACATCTGTTTCAATAACAGAAAATGCCATCCATATTGGGCATGGTCTGAATCTCAGAGCTGACACTTGCATCCTTACCAGCAGAGCTAAGACACATGGTGCTAACTGTGCTCTAGACACATGCAGCTTTTGTTAATGTCTGTGACTGCATACATAAAGAGTGGTTATTCTGTTCCTTACTCATATCAACACAACCTTAATTCACTGTCTTAGGCTGCCCATAGAAAATGAGGATGAGGTAACGAATTGAAGGTTGTGATGAATTTGAGTTTGGCAGGAGAACTCACCAGAGATTTTGCCATTTCATATTCGTCCTAGTATAACTACAGATAGAAGTATGACACGTGATCAGAGTTGCTCAGATTTCATTGTAACTTGGGTATTGGGTAAATAAACCATTTAAACGGTATTGGTAAATATTCGAACATACGGAGTGATTCATTGTTGGGTTACTGCTACTTGGATTCTCAGCGTTTGCTGCTGCCAGTGACCTTTAGGTGGCATAATTAATGTTATTAAATGCTTATTCTGTCCAAGGCTGACACACCTCTGGGAAAAGCTACTATATCCTAATATAATTTAAATTAATCATCTGAATTTTGAGCTGAAATACATTATTTATGAGCAGTAATGCCTATTGTCTCAACTTTAAAATTGTAAATTACATAATAATTGAATCACACATAGAATAGCAGATTTTTTAAATCTTGCCTCCACCAAAAAGCTTATTGTAAATCTGTGTAATATAAAATTACAGTTATTTCCAGCAGAACAACAAGTTCTTAAAAAAAACAGTGAGAAACTACCCTAAAAATGGATTGTTTGTTGTCATAAGACAAAAATTTACTTTAAACCAACTGTTTAGTTATACCTAGTTTATTGCGTGGAAGTTGTTCAATAATAGAATAAGAACTGTAGCCCTTTATTTCATTCCTCTTCTTTGTTAATATCAAGGTCAGGTTTAGCTGGGAAAACGATCAATGAAATGATAGCCTACTCTGCATAGATTTTTTTGGACTACAGAAATTGGAATGCCTTAAAGGGAAAGAAGAAGAAGCAGAGAGAGATCAGAAGATATTCACAGCAGCATGCACTCATACCTCTATTCCTAATGAAATGAGAGTATAGAGACAGGTCAACAAACTACGGTGAATACTAAAAGGCAGCGTACATGCAGATACATGGATGTACAGAACATATATAAAACAGGTGTTTTATATAACAGCAAACTATGCCATGCTCCAGTTCCATTTGAAGAGACAAAGAGACCACCATGGGCTGACTGATTGTGAAGGTTTATCACTTCTGAGCATATTTGTAAGAAGCAGAAGACAGTTGACAAAGCAAGACCTGCACACAACAACACTTGAAGTTCAACAGACAGTGGAGACAAGTAGGACTAAGGATATGCAGCAGAAGAAAGGATATAACACGTCATTACAGATCCCTCAGAAAAATGGAAGAAAACTCCAGCTGACCTTGTTTCATAAAGACTCATCAATCTTTCAAATGCAGTGAAGAGGGTGGTGTCTGAGGGCATTTTAACCTTTCCATCTCCAATTCCTCTAAGCAAGCAGACTTTACAAGTGATTTTTATGACTGCACTAATATTGCTGGTTACCAGGGTGCTAGCAATTAGCCAAGCAATGCTTTTGGAAAAGATCTGATCAGGAGCAGTTTTTATTATCTCATATTTCTATTGAGCTACGCATGACCTTAGAGTCTACCTTACCTGCTGCTGAACATAAATTATGTCTTAAAATCTATGGTTTTTATGTTTTTTTATTAAAAAAAAATTAAAAAAAAGTGAAGAATGGACAAACAGTTTTCACAAGGTGGTTTTTTAAGGTGGATCTTTTTTCTTTCCCTTATATATGACAAGCTACACTATGCTTTTTCCTCTGGCAAAATGTCCAGTTACTCATGCCTTTACTTTGATGGCAGTGCAGTGGAGCTATGAAATGAGATACACACTCTGACTAGAATGTCCTAGCTAGTTTGATAACAGTAGCTTTACTTTTAATTTGCTTCTTTATGGACTAGTTCAATTAAAACTAAGATGTGTAGCTTTTAATTCCAGTTGGAAAAACCCCAAAACCTCTGGTCCCCTGGAATTTCCCCAGTCTGGATACATGATTTATTTCTGCCCTGAAACAATTTGTTTAATCCTCTGCTGTTACAGTACGCATTAGAATAAAGGTTAGAGATGAATTTGTCTCCTCTGAGGCTTCTGTTATTGAAATGCACTCAAGCATGCGTTCATACTTGATGACATTAAAGGAAATTTGACTTACATTCTGTTTTCCCACTATGTTATCAAATGGAAGTTCAGGGCTCCAGGATCCTTCGGTAAATGTTGCTCCACTGTTTCTCCTGTCGGAGGAGCTGACAGCCTCTTTCACAATATCTTCAGGCAAAGTCAACAGACTCTCCTCAGGTTGTTTAATTAAATAAGTCTCAATGTTATGTTTCCTCAAGAATTCATTACGCTCTTTGCCGTGCCCTTCTTCAACTTTATAATCCCCATTCAGGCAGTCCAGAGTGGCTTTGGAGATGTGAATTCTCCTGCATAAGTGAAATAAGTAGTAGCAAATACTGATTGTGCTCTAGTATACATAGTTAAGAAGGATTTCATGAACTCTGCAGCATTTGTAATGTGATGGATAAATAGAAGGTTTTCTATTGTATATGAAGATTTCTATAAAGGAAATAGTTTATCCAACAAACATGAGCTTAATTTGGGGAGAAATACTGTCAAGGCGTGTTCATATCAATAGGATCTCATGAATGCACAAAGTCCTCTCACAGGAAAAACACTTTGATATTCACACCTGATACTTTTCCTCACGGTAATAGTTTAATGGGAGACCTTCCTGAGTAAAATACTATTCAGAGTGAACAAAAATTGCCACTTCAGGTAAATATGGTGAGAAGAAAATATATGGTATGCATTAGAGCAGTTTGTGTGAAAGCTCTTTAATTTCCTTCAGTTTCCTGAGGTAGCTTAGACAGTTGAAATTAGTGGTCTGATTGCATCTGAAGTGAATTAGGGAAATAGGGAAACTATATAAAGACAGGTGGGGTAATAATTTCTCTAAGACTAAGTGATGAGTTCAAAAAGCTTTTGCAAAAGTGAAGTTGAATCCAAGAGATGACATACAAAAAGCTCAGATTTTGCAAAAGCGTGATAAGGTTTTCAATGTCTTACGACCAAACCTGGAGCCACTTGGACTTAAGCATAATTATGACTGCTTGAGGACACAAAGAATTTCAGGTAAAAAAAGAAAAAAAAGTAGGTTTTATTTCTGTTTTTAAGAAATCTTCAACTTTCTACATGTAGGGTAAAATTCAGACACCTCTAAAACACATCCGCATGGTTAGCCATGCTATACTTTATAATGCAGCAGCATAAATGCAGTAAGAGGAGATGTTCATTAGTTCATTAAGCACTTAGCTAACTCAAGCAAATAAATGTAGTGACTCCATTAAGATACTTTAAAAGCAGCTCATTTCTCAAATTTGGATGCATGATACTTTGAAATTCAGGCTTGCAGAAAGATTCCTAAAACTCGGTCAGTTAAAATTCTTGATAATTTCTTAATGACACATGCTGAGGCATTTTTCTCAAGCACCACAAATTGCCTTGTCTCCACTGAAGGAAATGGTCCTAACACGCCACTGGGAACTTTCTTCTGGAAATTAAAGAATGCCACTACAAGGTTAAATTGCATAAAATATTGCTGGAGTAGAAAGGCTATAAGCACATATAAAGTCCTGGTTGTCTTTAAGCACTGTGAATCACTCAGGGGTACCAGAATTTAGCACAAACTGGATTTATGTAGAGTATTAAATACCAGTATATAATTAAAAGATCAAAAATCTGTATTTCAGCCATTTTTTAACCTGTCTCAGCTTAAGTCCATACAGATTTTGTACAACTTTACTGGAAGTCATGCCATTTTGATGTCCACAGAGATTAATAGTCTTTTGTAGTCAAATGTCAGTAAAACTGACAATAAAAAACAGTAAAATGTCTCTCAGATATAAGCAACTTTTGGCATGGACTTTAAAACCAGATCGTATGATCACTCAAAAAGACAATGCATTTCCTAGCTCTTAGAAACCCAAATAGACTAAATTGATTTAAGTGAAGTACTAATTAAAAAAAAAAAAAAAAGAAAAAGAAAAAAAAGAAAAAAGAAAAAAGAAGAAAGAAAAAGATACATTAGTTGCCAGGGTGACTATCTTTGTGCTGAGTTTCCACTAATACAATTTGTGAAGACTGCATTATAAAGCCCTGAAATATGGATTTTATAATGGAAATGATAACAGCTTTAACTGGAGCGTAGAGCTGGCTATTGATGTAATACCCTTAAATGGACCAAATATTAATAAATAGTTTGTAGATTAAAATTATTTTCTGGTATCACCTTTTATACAGCTTACTTAAAAAACCTTAAAATGTATAGTGGAAAAACGTCTTCCTAATTTTATATGAACGCAGTAAATCGGGAATCTGAGCATTGAAATAAAGAGGTATAGCCTGTCCAACTGTTGAAAATATATCAGGTCCAAAGTTTTAGATGATACCTGTCATTGATACACCCTGGAAAATTAATTATTAGCTAGGTTTTATGCCCATTCAATACCGCAGTTAATACCTAGATTCACCAAGTGAAGACTATTAGAAGATGAGGTCCTGGCAGAAGAGTGTCTCTGAAATAACAACGTAAGATCTTACATGGTTTCCTTCTCAGGTGTTGTGGACACATTTTTTTCCTCTCAGAAACCCAGAAATGATTGCTTTTTATCAGTGCTCCTGAGTGCCTCCTTCCATGACATTTGGACTGCCCGCTTATGTTCCTTCACTCAGTGGCAATCTCTCCCCACATCACCCATGCTTATGAGGTCGCAGGGTGATATGGAACTGGTGAGAGGATGAGCTGAGTCCTGACTCTCTTGACCCCAGAATGGGTGGAAGGATCCTCCCCATCCCAGGCAGGAGAGCTGCCTCCCTCCACTGTGCGCTCAGGAAAGGGCTGGGGTTCACCTTCGCTCTTCTTTCCCCCTGTGGGAGCAGGACCATTCATAACCCCAGGGCAGCTTTTCAGGGCAGCTCTGGGAATGGGAATGATCTCGGAATTGTGGCAGGCAGGGGGATTTGAAAGCTGGAGGCAAGGAGAAGTAAGAAGAGGCTGAAGTGAACTTAACTGCTCTATTAAATCTGCTCTGCACGCTAGGAAAGGCTGATGTAAATCACTGTTTTGAGGGAGTTAGTGAATTGCTGTTACATACAGGCTTTGTTCTGTTGGCAAACTGATATACAGGAGTGGAAATCACTCTGCTCCAATAGACTGCAACCCAGCCAGGCACTTTATCAGCAACAGCAAGGTGTTGTGTTCTCTGGGTTATTCATTAATAGCCGTACTACTCGCATACATTAACAGCAATAAACAAGACTTTTTGCAGGTGCGGATGGTGAAACTTAGCTGATTGATTTGCTCATGTTAACAAAGCAGCATGTGACCCATCTGGGTTATCATGTGGGATAAGCAGCAGGGAAAGAATTTTTTTTTTCTCAGTTTTATACACTGGTGACATATGCAGGGTACAGAAGTTGTTTTCCGAGCATGCGATGTTTCATTTTCTGCTGATTCTAAGAATATATATTAGTATAAAGATCTACTTTGGGAAATGGTAGAAGGGGCCCGCATTTGCAAGTACAATATAAAGCAAATATCTTTCTAACTTCCTGAGAACATGACAGCTCTGAAAGATCCTGATTTGTGTGTAGGGAGTACAGCAAAAACTCAGATTTGATGACTTAGAACCTATCTCACTCAAAATGACAGTGTCACTTCGACTTTTTCCACATAAAGATGTCTGCTGCTGTTGCTTCTATGTTCCATGGCCAAAAATCAGATTTTTGTAGGGAATCTTTTGCTACATCTTTCATCAATGGAAAGTGGAACGGAAAATGAACAGACAGTTCCTGCAACTATTACTGTTGCTTCAAATTTAGGATTTGTAACTTCCAAGCTACCATGAGATATACACCACGTCAGGCAGAAATAACATTCTACCTTCCAGGTGAATCGGCCACCTCAGACAAAGAAAAACTAGGCAGCTCAATGGAAAACCATATATTTTCACATATAGACAGGCTGACATAAATGTCTCAAAACATCTACTAAAGCATCAAATTATTTAAAAGACTTCCTAGGGAGCCTGCTCTCCGTAATGCCCTGTTATTAGCGTAATGCCCTATGAACACATAATTCTTCCCACACTTTGTGCATTATGAAAGAAAATAAATTACAGCCTTGTGCCTCAGAACAGCATTTGAATACAAAAGACAAGAGATGAAGCCTGGAAAAACTCCAGAATGGTCAACACCTAACTGGGAAATTTGGCTGAATACAACCACTGACCTTTTTCAGGAAATCATAGCTGGCAAAGAAAAAGAAATATTTTTGTCTTTTCCAATGCCTCTGCGAACTGACCAGTTCAAACTTTTTTGACTATAGCCTCACAAATCCCTGCCAACCGCAAAATAGGAAAAAAACAAAAAGGTCATAGTTGATGAAATAATGTAAGGCAGTTAATCTGTTGGCAAGGTTAACGGTGTACTTTGTTGGCAATGTTTTCTGACTGTGGGAAATACACGTCGCCTTACCCAGGAATTCCACCTGACTCGAGTTTGTTTGCAATATCCACGTCCCATGACCAGACATCAAACTGCCACTTTCGTAGGCCCAGCACTCCACACAGAACCGATCCCGAATGTATCCCTATTCTCATGTCAATGTCATGCTTCGTTCTTGACCTAACATATCTGTTAAACAAAACAACAAAAAAAAGAAAAATAAAAGACCAGACTCATGAAAGTATATGCCACAGTTTTTCATATCCTTTAGAAAAGGGTACAATGTAAAATACAATGTAATTTGTTATAAAGAACCACTTAGTTTGTAAAATGAAGAGATAGCTTTCCAGTAGAAAAGTACAGGTAGTGATAAAATGACTCTAAAAGCCAGATTATCGTTAAGCATTTAACTGTATGCATGGGTCAGTAGCACATGTTCTTATTCCAATCAGACAGAAAGAGAAAGATACAGAGATAGAAAGATGTCTGAGTGAAGTGTCTGGACTCATTGAGTCCTTTAGCTTGGAATTATAAAAGAGCATTCAACAACGTTACAAAACCTGCTATCATCAAACCTGCATATACTTTTATATTCTATTTTGCTTTTTTGAATAATTGTCAATATTTCAAAAATGTTACTTTATTGACTGAAATTTTCCAGAGTTACTCTTTGTCCAAAGGTGAATTATTTTCAGTAGGTTTGGCCAGAATACCATTTGCTCTGTTATGACAATAATGTGATTCTAAAATTAGTTTCTTCATTCTGCATGATGGCAAAGACCATTTCCCTTCTTCAAAAGTAAACATGCAGGCGTATTTTTTAGCAGTCTCAAAAAAGGGACTTTGTCCCAGCACTGTTTTCGATTAATATGTCTATTGGTTATAAAGGTAATTTTCCTTCTTTTCCTGATAGTAGACAACACATACCATTCATAGCCACAAGTATCCTAGTAGTGTCTTAGACCTAAGACTGCCTCTTCCTAATCAGTATTAACATCCTCCAGCACATCACCGTGGGAAGCCCACAACTGAAATAATTGAGCTGTATCCATTGGGATGACGAAGAGAACACTTTTCCAGTTCTGCCTGTGTGACAACAATTATTTGCACCAGAAATACTATTAGAGCTAGTGTTCATTAATATTTGAATAGCATGCTCAGGATAGGAAAAATGCAGCGTTGCTACTGTTGGTCTACAAACAAGGCTGCTGTTTCTCTGTAAAGATTCCCAGTTCTACGGTCACTGAAGTCAATAGCAGCACAGCAAGATCACACAACAGAGCAGGCAAAGAATAAACAGCTCTATTTCACAACTCTGAAGCTAACTATCGTTGCCTCAGATGCCTCAGTCATGACCTTGACAGAACCTCTCGAGAGGGGAAAAGGGTAAATTGCTCATTGCATTCAATACTCGGCCTTTCATTGTTGCAGTGGGGCACCAATTCAGTTTGGGGCAGGCTGGGTGGGTGGGGCAGTGAAGAAATGAGAGCTTCAAAATGGAGAGAAACTAGTCATATAAAAATGTGAGGAATTGAAAATCAGTAATTCATCGTTATTTCCCTTTCCTGCATATTCCGAAACCTCGGAGAAAAGCATGCATATGGTATGTCCCAGTGCAGTTTGCCTACTACAGAAGGTCTGTTCATCATATCAGGAAGCTAACACATTTCAGATGTCTAAAAGAACGAGATTTAAAATGAGTTAATCATAAAATAATAAAGAAGAAGCTTTGTCAAGGGATTTATCTATGTTCTGATATTCCAAGTTTATAGATTTCATCTGCAAATTCTTTATTGGTTTGCAAGCAAGAGGGTTTGAAATACCAAAATTAAGAAAACACCTGTCTCTGGAAGGTGGGACATGGAAAAAACTCCTCCACACTGAAGTAGTGCCTAAAATGTTGTGAGAACAGCTAAGAGAAGTGAGAGCACTGTCATTTGTAATGTGTTTTGCAGATTTTTTATAGATACGTTACAAAAATTTCTAAACTCACACTCATAACTGTCAGAGGAACTATCACACAACTCCCCACATGATCATTTCCCCGGCCTGCCTTTTTCTTTTGTTCAGACTAAGACAATTATTTCTCATTTTATGTCTGATTTCCTTATCTTGAAATAAAAAGCTAACTGGATCCAGAGGAATAATTGAGAAAAAAACCTTTTCATTGAAAAATGCACACAGTAAGAGGACTTTAGGCTTAATAAAAAGGCTTAATAGCACATATTTATGTAATGTCTCTCTCTCCGTATATATATACACACACACACTATTAGACCAATTTGGATTTTGAAGTACTATAGTATTTCATTGTTAATAACTACTAGTATTTAACATTGGACAAATACTAGAATTGGGCAATCATCAACGACATGAAATCTAACAAGTCCAAATGTCAGATTCTGCACCTGGGACAGAGTAAAAAGTATAAACTGGGAGGGGAATGTCTGGAGAGCATCCCTGCAGAAAGGGATTTGGGGGTGCTGGTGGATGAAAAGCTGGACATGAGCCAACAATGTGCACTCACAGCCCAGAAAGCCAATTGTATCCTGGGTTGCATCAAAAGAACCGCACCCACAGGTCAAGAGAGGTGATTCTGCCCCTCTACTCTGCTCTCGTGAGACCCCACCTGGAG
>VYZM01016338.1:114167-135688 GCA_013398915.1 Dromas ardeola | reverse complement strand
CCCAATGTATTCAGGGTTAGTACGGCTTCACCTTGAGTACTGTGTGCAGTTCTGGGCCCCAGCATTTCAGAAGGATGTGAAGGTCCTTGAATGCATCTAGAGGAGGGCAACAAAACTGGTGAAGGGGCTGGAAGGCACATCCTATGAGGAGCAGCTAAGGACTTTGAGTTTGTCTAGTTTGGAGAAAAGAAGGCTGACGGGTGACCTCATTGCTCTCTGCAGCTTCCTGAGGAGGGCAAGTGGAAAGGGAGGTGCTGAGCTCTTCTCCCTGGTATCCAGTGACAGGAAATATGAGAATGGTTCAAAGCTGCACCACAGGAGGTTCAGACTTGACATTAGGAAACATTTCTTTACTGAGAGGGTGGTCAAACAATTGAACAGACTTCCTAGAGAGATGGTCGGTGCTCCAGGCCTGTCAGTGTTTAAGAGGCATTCGGAAAATGCCCTTAATAACATGCTTTAACTTTTGGTCAGCTCTAATCAGGCAGTTGGGCTAGATGATGGTTGTAGGTCCCTTCCAACTGACCAATTCTATTCTATTCTATTCTATTCTATTCTATTCTATTCTATTCTATTAATTTTAAATACTATAAATTATAGTCTTGTATTTGTACCCTATATGGGAACTTCCACACACAGATCTCATTGGAGAGACCAGGTACAAACGATGGTGCAACCAAGCAATGCATCCCTCTGTTTCCAGTGTTCACTAAGGATTGATGGATTTTACCATTTCCTTTGTCATAAAAATGTGATGATGGCCTGAAAAGGCTTTGGCATCCTCAATTAGCCACATAGGATTTCCACGTTTGTTCAAAAATTCACATAGCTGTGCTGTCCACCCTGCCTCCTGCATGACACACTAATCAAGGTCCTATCCCCCATTGTCTCATCTGTTGTCTTTCACAACATCCCAGTAACATATTCCTGTGTGCTGCTCAGGTGATATTTGATCTCAGCTCTTAATCTGCAGTCAGTGTGCATTTGGTTTCCTGCCTCCATCCTTCAACTGAAGGCTGTTCTGTCTTTCTGTCTGCTGTGGTGCTTGTTCACCTGCCGGGCCTCCATCTTCACATCTTCCTCTTCCTTGCCTTTCACAGCAATGCGCTCTTATGTTGATAGGTAGGAAAATAATTGCATGAGGGGACCTGATTGAATTGAGCCACAGGCAGTCTGAGATATATTTAAACAGACCCTGTCCAGAACATGAATCAAGGCATAACAGCGATCTGGTCCTGCTCCCATTGCTTTATTATCTGCAACACAAGACCGATTGAGAACCTGTTTGTGGAGACATCAGTTTTCACCAAACTTTTGTTGTAAGGTTTAAAAGTGAATAAAGAATAAATGGTTGTAGTTTAAAAGTGAGGTGATTGATTAGTATGTAAAAAGCCATGGAATTATTCTTTTTATTTAAAATTTGAAGTGATGTGGGGTGGAACTGATTTCTGAATTATGTAGAGAAGGGGACTTCATGGTCAAATCAATCTCCCTAATAGCCACACTACCACATACTTCAAGAGATCTTGTTTGTATACTGCTATAGGAAAAAAAACAATTAAAAACTTTGAAACAACACACACTGGATCATCTTCATCGATAGGGGTAGTTCTCCTTTATTCAGAAAAAAACTTCTCATAAATAATAACATGTACTAGATACTGAAAAAATGAAGAGTGTTTATTTTGCATAAGTTCAGGTGTTCCACAGCTTTTAGTTCTTCTGCCTCTTAAATTTATTCAACTATCAATGAAGCTTTTAATTAAAAAAAAAATGTATTTGCTTCAACAGTTTTGCAGGCTCTCTGCAAGTACTGACAAAGCACGTGCATGAAGCTGCATTATTGATGATCTATAAAGCAGTCTGATACCTGTTTACCTCACAAGCTCTCTGATACCTTATCCAGGATGAGATAACTGTGACTGATGCTATTCATGCCATATCTCATTTCAGTCAAGTCGGTGATAAAAATTTAATTAATTTTAATTGGATCTCGGCGTTTCCTTCTGGCCACCATTCTTTGACGGGTATTTGATTTTTGTACTGCTAATCAGAGGCTTTCCTATTTACATGTAGAAGGTGAGTCAAAAGTCAGAAATCTGCTTTTCAACCTTTTCTGTAGCTGCCAAAAATCTGAACGCCCTGGAATTCGTGACTTGCATCTTCAGACAGTGACACACTGACTACATCTGTGCTGACCAGTTTAACTGTGCAAGGTTCTGTCTATGCTTTGGGATACTTAAAACAGCCCCAGAATGTTTGGGTTTTGTTTGTTTGTTTTTTTTTTCCTGGCCAACTAGCTCTCTCAAAACCTCTTCCCAGGTTCAGGAGTTCATGTGTGTCAAAGACTGTTTCAGTAGGCAACTGCCTGATTTTGGAGGCAGAGAGAGTTGAGAATAATGGAGTTGGTCAGTCTGTGCCACTTTTTCTTGGTGACAGCTGACATTCCCTTGGGCTGTTTAATTTACCCATCAAGACGTAGCCACTATCATCCTCATGCAGATGTAATAGGAAAGTCTGTGTATTCTATTTGAAGTAAATTAGGGTGATAGCTGACCCTGCTCTGAGCAGATGGTTGGACTAGTGATCTCCTGATGCCCCCTCCAGCCTGAACTGTCCTATGATCCTAAGGCTCAATTATATAGAAAATTTTTGGGTTGGACTCCACAGATTTGTGGAATTTTCCTAAATGAACTCAAATGCTTTTTGGTGCTGACATGAGAGGATAGGAGGTGACCTGAGGTAAGTGCTCTTCTTGGTGTGATTCTGGGAACTGTGTCATGCTTGCGAATGAGCCATCCATTATTTTTAAAAAGTGAAGTAACAGGATGCACTAAACTACTGAACAGTTCGAAGAATACAGCTAAGGTACAATGACTCACAGGATATAACACTTTGTAGATGGACTTTACACAACATTGCATTTACAATTTAAGGTTGATATTATCCCAAGAAGCCAGTTTAAAATAGCTCCGGGGTGAGTTTACCTTGGAATTGGAGCTGGATTCCAATGTCAGCAGAAACTATTATTTGGAGAAGTTTCATATCCTCAGACTTATCATTAATATAACTGACTTGCTCTGAGTTCAGATGGATACTATAGCAACATGGACAGAGTTAAACCACTGCTGTGTTCCTGCTTCTTATGTCTGTCTGCTCTGAGAGGCAGGAAACTAATACAGCACAAGGGACTACAAACAATATTATCAGAAGTCTGTTTTTTCATTTGAAAACTATTTTATAAAAAGCTGTATAAATATATACACTCCTATGCCTTCTTGCCAATATAGCTTTGATTCTATTTGGTGGCACATTCAAAGAAAAGAGTTCTCAGAGGTACACGAACCTATTAATCTCTACCCAGTTCAATACATATAGACACCCAGCAGCAAAAACGGGGAAAGATATACTGTCCTGGCACCCTGTTCATTCACAGTCAGTGGCTGAAATGGACACATGGAGGTGACGTGGGTGATCAAGTCCCAGCGTGAAACCTCTTCACTCCACGGCTTGTGTGAAAGATGCTGGCTGAACTTGTGGATACATTGCAAAGCCCCTTTCCACCACGGTGGAGAAATGAAGGTAAGCAATAGGTTTTGGTTTTGTGAAGCATTATTCAGTCTACTGTGAATCAGGGCTCATTACAACATAGGCTGAGCCTTGTATGTTATACAAGAAATAATCTGTGGAAGGAATCCAGACTGGATCAATTACATTATTTTATAATCATATAATTAAATAATGATTTATTAATCGTGGAATATGAAAGTAATTCCTGTCTGCTGCACTGCCTAAGTAACTTCTTTAACAAGCGTTGACCACTTCATGATTTTTTTTTCAATACCTGACAGATGACATTAAAAGCAGTTTTTCCTGCGAAAGGCAGGAAAACTGCCAGGTCAGTCACCGAGATCATCTAAAATAGTTGTGGTGGTTTGTTTTTTTTGTTTGTTTGTTTTATTTTTTTTTGTTTTGTTTTTATTTTTTGTTTGTTTGGTTTTCTTTTCTTTTTTTTTTTTCATCTCTCATGAACTGATGTTAATATTAGTAGTCAATTACAGACTTTTAATGAAGACAAGCTGTTGTCTAATTTCTGGATTTTAGCTTACATTGTATGCTGGGACTATTTTTTCTGTCATAATAGTTACTTTTTCAGCTGGCATTTTAGTGGGAAATAATCCAAGAGATGAAATCACCCAGAACTCCTTGACTCGCCAAACAAATAGATTTGTTTGAATTTCCACTGTTATGTGGATTGCTGTGGGATTTCCATCATTACACCATGTGAGCGAGTCCTTGAGGAGCTGGGCCTCCCACAGTCTCCCTCCCCCCTCTCTTCCCAGTCACAGGGATTTTAGGAAAAAGGACATTTGAGAAGGTGGTGGTGAAAGCAGCAGCCTTTAACCCCTGGAGGCAGCCCCTGCTGCTTGGGCTGCCACTGTGTCCCAAGCTGAAGAGCAGAAGGGACAGCCACATTGTCCACCCTGGTACCCTGTGACACACGGGTTGGTACATTTTACCCACTCGTGCTTGTTCTCTTCCACTTACTTGTGCCTGATGGAAGTACTTGCTCTGGTAAGAAATCCAGTTTTGATTTGAAAACACTGAGGGACAGAAAAGCCATCATTTCTCTTGGTAATACCATGGCTCATTTTTAAATCTAGTGTTTTCTGCCCATAAAATATTTTATGTGCTGCTACCAAATAACTTCTCAATCCTTTTGTTCACTCAGCGAAACAGATCAAGCTTCTCTTATTTTATTCTCTTATTTTTAAGGCACTTCTTCTTCGCAAATTATTTTTGTGACTTTTCCCTCTACCCTTATAAAAAAAGTTTAACAAGCTTTTTAAAATGAGGCCACCACACTAAGATTCATTATTCTCATCTCAGTCTTGACATTGACAGACTACGCTGGTATAATTTCCACTTTAGAAATACTCTCCTCTTCTTTAAGATTATTTCCTTTACCTCTCTTCACAGTCTTTCTTTTGCTTCCGCTTCCTTTCATGCTTCCTCTCCTTTATCCTTTAACTCACTTTCCCTCTTTAACTTTCCTCACTATGTTTTACATAGCTATTCCTCTCCTCACAGCACAACACAAAGAATTGAAAACCCCAAAGAAGAAGCATGCTAATCTCTGTCTGGAGCATAATGTGGTATTTAGAAATTATCTCAGTTCAGAATTACTTTTATGTTATGTTCTGTATCTTTCTCTTATCTATTTTAATATATTTGAAGAAGCGATTGTCTCACCAAACCTAACCTCATTTTACTGGTAGGTCTTAAGCTAATGTTTCATATTTGACTGTCAGCAAATAGATAACCCTATCTTGAATTTTATCTATATTATTATCTTGAATTTTATCCATATCCATATTATTTTATCCATATCCAATTTTATCCCATCCAAAATCCCATCCATCTGGCACTCCAGCACATCTTTGGAATTTCACTAACACGCAATGAAAACACTGATGACTGCTTTCCTCTCACAAATCTTTCCCCCCTCATATAGACATAAAGATAAGATGGCAGCTCTTTTTTGTAGGTAAGAGCAGTCTCATATTTAGTTTCTCTGACTGTTATCTCTGACACCCATTTATCTTGGGTGATAACTGCTAAAATGAAACATTATCATCTGATGACTAAACATTCCACTAGTATCTCATTTCTATCAACTGTCAGCACAGACAGGCATTAGTACAATAAAATTAAATACAGGAAGAGTTATGCTGCATGTGAAAAGATATGAGAACCAGCTGAATAAATGAACCCTTGTGAAGAGTTTGTTCTTTTCATTTTAATTTGCATTTCCAACTGCAGCTAAAGACAGTGTACAGGAGGTTGGGTTTTGCAAGATAGAAGGAGTTAGGGTTCTTGCTCATGCACAAATGTGATGGGGCAAAACTTCCTTGCTTTAGAGTAAATATCAGAATTCATGGAGCCTTCCTGTGGCTGAAAGCTGTATTTCAATAGTACTCAATGGTCATGGGGGCAAAGTACAAGAAGGCGGAGTGGAATAACAATAACTGTTTTTCTTTTATAAGACTTGAAACACGACACAGTGATACAAAAAATCATTACAGAGAAAATAATGATCTTGGACTCTTTTGTTGCATTCTGAGCAGTTCCTTACATCTGCAAAGAGAGATGTGGAGCAGCAACACTCATGTCTAGATTCGTGGTATATGAGCTTAAGAGATCAAGTTGTAGAGTCCCAATTAACAATGAATTACGACTTTAGCTGTATGCGTACGAGCTGTATTAAAACACTCCAAAGTCCCTTGTGAGTCAATCTGTCCATGTAGATTTATTTTACACGTTCTTTAATGAATAGATTTGAAATTCTTGTTCAATTCCTGCTTAGCATGCAGTCATCAAGAAAACTAGAATTAAAATTCAGTAATGATACCCTGAGATGGTAGATTTTGGGGCAGTGCCTCACCAAAATTGTTGGCCTTGATCCTTGCAACGTTACCAACTATCTGTTGTCAATGGAGAGAACAGAAATCTTGGAGCACCTGCAGGGGAAAAACTGGTCTGCCTAATTTAAAGCTTCCTTCTACTTTAATTGCATAAAGAATTTAAACTGGTACAAGAATCAGGAGCTCTAAAAGTGCCTGGATTACTCTCCACAGCCTAGGTGGCTAAATCCGTATTATAGGTGGGATGTTGTAGCATAAATACCAGTTTTTGATTTAATGTCTAATTCTTAAGCTTAGCTAAGTGCTTGAGCTAAAATACAGCTAAGATTTAAAAATTAAGATGGAGCTTTGCAAGAGGGAGAAGAAATAACTGTTCACGTAAGTTTTATGAGTAGTGAAATTTTTGGAAATTCCCTGTAAACTTCCTCTGATTTGCAAGAAGGCTTTCAGTTTGCCTATATAATTTCAATGTAATTCTGAAGTCTGAATGATGGTTTCTCGTATCTTGGATCATCTCCCTATTATTTTGGACATACAAAATATTTATTTTGTGAAATATTCCGATGAAGATAAAAAAGTTTTCTAATCATCAAAATGTTGTTTCTAGTAGGTTTTAGATCTGATCAAGTTCTGCAGTGACCAATACAGTAGAAACTCAGTTTTCTAAATAAGTTTGTTGGTTTTTTTTTTTCATTTTAATTTTGAGAGATATCTACTAATAGACCATAGATAACTCCACATTCTCTCAGAAATTTATACTGAAATATTTGTTTTATCCTATGGAAGGATTGGTCCTCTGTGAACTATATGAGCATACATTAAGATAAGTAACATAAGGCTCCTATACTCTGAACAGAAAAGCCTGGAGAAAGAAATTGTGCTTGTTAAATGGCCAGAAATTCAGATACTGAGTTTATCAAATAAATTAAAGCAATCTGAACTGAATTAGTCTGGGATGACCAAAGTCCATTAGGATTTTGGTTTCTCAGCTCCCGTTGAATATAACTGTCATTTAAAACATTAAAACTACAGTACCTTTTCTACTGGATTACTGCCTTTGAGACCCAGCTCATAAAAGAGCACCAGGGTGTTAGAGCCTTCCACGTGTGTAAGGAGGTTCAGAGAAATTTACTGTCTTAGAAGAAATATGACTTATAATGGGTTTGCTGCAGATGGTATTACCAAGCAAATGCGAATGATTTGATGTGTGTCTCCAAGAATTTTTTACAATGCTGGTAGCTTTTTTCATCTGTGTAGGTTCTCTAATTTGTGTTTCACTTTCACTGTGGGGATTCCAGAAGCAAAATATTGATTACTTTGTGCAACATTTAGTCTGCGATAATTGTATCCAATCTTCTTAGAGATCATTGTTGCATAATCATTATTCAGTTACATTTTCCATTAATTAATTTTTGTCAAATTCTTTCTCTATTAAGATCTCAGTAATGTAGCTGCAGTACGCATTAACTGTTCATAATGAGACACACTCAGATTAAAGGAGGAAAGCAGTCTGGAAAAGAAGCAGACAAAGAGACTGGACAGTAAAACATCCACGGAAAGAGGGGAGTGCTCGGGTTAGGCAACACTGCTTTAGGGAAGACAGCACCAGAAGAAGGATTTGGAGAAGAGGAACTCAGCGACATTTACATAGAGGATAAAAAAGATAGATAAAACCTCTCTTGGAGCATTAAATGTTGGCCACTGTCACAGTAATTCATTGGACAAGCTCTATCCATGGACTGCTGAAACATTGTTATTAATCTTGATTGCATCAAAATAGAATAATTATCAACAACACAACTATATTTACATGATGGGAACACCTCCCTTAATTAAAACACTTCCAGCCCTTATGGATTTAAGCACCCACCTGGTTTAACAAGTAAAATTCGCTCATCTGGCAAATCTTAGTGCTTATGAGTTTGCCTATGAGCTGCTTTCCAAGCTAAAGTATTGCCACAGCTGTATATTTAGGGTTTATATTGTTGTTTTATTTTATTAAAGGGATTATTGGAAGCAATTCAGTCTTCTCCTCATCAACCTCCTCTTAAAAATGACAACAGTACAAAGTGAGAACTGTGAAGATCTGTGAAACCTGTCATCGCAATGCACACACAGCTATCGTGTTACATGCTCTGAAACTGCACAGGTTAATAAAGCACATTTAGCACCTCTTCCCACGCATTACATGGATCCAAAAAGTCCTGCCCTTTTCACAGTGATAATCCTACAGTCTCTGAACCACCATAGGATTTACTTGTCTAGTAACGGCATTCTCAGATAAGAAATTCAGGACACTGTCAGAAACAATGAAACAAGAAGATGAAGGAAAAAAAAAACGCATTACCTGATAGTTTTAATCATGCTGAGCCCCATTTCAACACAGCAGTGTGCGTGGTCTTGGCGAGGTTCTGGGAGCCCCGACACGCAGTAGTAACAGTCCCCCAGGATCTTTATTCTGAGACAATGATGTTCCTATATGTAAATGTATCACAAAGAGAGAAAAGATTTGCAGTTATGTTTTCATAATTTTAAGATGAATGTGAAAGTGGTCGAAAAAAGTACTGAAAAGAAAAACTCAAAAGCTTGTTGCTGGATGTTTCCTGATTGTGATTAGTACAATCTTGATTTATTTCACTTTTGGAATACAGTACCTTTACATTTCCAGTAAAAAAGAATATAATGATTTTTGTGTTATGCTAGTCAGAGATGTCATGCTGATGGTGAGAAAGGTTTCATCAGAGTCAGTCTGGAAGCTAGGCCAAGGATTCTGAAACACCACCTGAGATAATGAATAGCCCATTTTAGACTGTATTCCTCCAGGGCATCCTTTCTGCCCCCTTTTTACACTGGAAATAAATGAAAAACCTCTTCCCTCCTACTGATAATCCCTTCTCACCTACAGTTTCCACTGTGGCCCTCAAGCAGTCCCAACAGCTGTAGGAGCTGATCAAGTATCTGCATGCTAACGATATCAGAGGAGGTGGCTTTCATTAGGCTTGTACTGTGGAGAAATTATGTTTATTTGGCATACAGTCAGAGACATCCTTTACTGTAGGAGAAAACACTGAATTTAATTTTTTAAATACATATTAACAGCATCCTTATAGACTGAAACAGCATATTAATGTGTGATTGGATCATCATTTTAGAAGATTCTTTTCTAGTGAGCAGAACTACCCAAAACCTTTGCAGTTCCCAGTCAAGCAAAACAAATGAGCCCAAGATCAGCTGTAAACTTGCCCAATGTATTCTGCTGGCTTGGCACTCACAGGAGATGATCAATGCACAGGAGCCGAGACTGTAATAATTTGAGGACAGAGCTGCAAGTGTCTAGGGGTACAAGGTGTTACAAGTTGAGTCAGGAAAGTATTTTTATGACGGAGAATCGTTGAAATAATAAGTGCAGTATTAGCATTCAATCAGTAAAGGCTCTAGTGACAGAACACTAAAATGAAGACCAGTCATTACTGGGGAGCAGGTTAACAACTTGTAAAACCAGTTTGTTAGATGATAAAAAAATTTGGCATACGGTATTTATTTCAGCTTTTCTTCTCACTTTCTCTCTGGCAACCTGTGGTGAAGGCTGCACTAATCAAAGGAGTGGAGGTACACTAAACCCGCTGGGGAAGTGAGAACTTTAAGTAGGATGTAGGAGCAAATGTGAATGCTGACTGTGCCTCAGGAATTGAGCACTGGCCAAATGAATGGGACTCCCGGTTACTATTTGAGGTTTTTGCCTAGGAAGAATGAAGCTTTGTAGTCAACCTCCATCAAGTCTTTACAAATCCCAAAGCGGCAAAGGGAACCCAGGCACTTGTACCCAAAGCTTGTGCAGAAGTCAGATGAAGCTTTAAGCATGCCAGCAAGGGTAAAAGCTGCTCTGGGCACAGAGCCAAAGTAAGCTGATTCACCCTGAAATCTCCTTAAACCATCAGTCGGAGCTGACTGTGTTTGAAGCTTTGGGTAAGTCTCCAGCTAATACCATTGCTGGCTCTCAGAGTGCAATGCCTAGCTGCCCAAGTTTCACAAGGAAATTCAAGACTAAAGTCAGGTTTCTTAAAGGTCAAAATTCATATGTAACCCCCCTCTTTCCTTGTCCCCTTCTCTTCAAACCCTCTGCACACCCACACAGGTGAACACTTGTGTATGTTTTATATGGTTGCAACTGAAATTGTACATCCTGAAATCTACCAAAACATTCATTTTTTACACATTTCCTCCCAATTGAAAGAGTTAGAGATTCAATTTTACCATACTTTCCACATAATTTTTTTTCTATAGAGTGAAATGAGGAACATTAAAGTTAATTAAGTAGCGAGGACTCAATGGCATAAATCAGTGCATGTTAAACAGTTAGCGGGCTTCCTTAAGCTTCTCTCTGTGTTCCCTGGTTAGACAAAATTCAAAGAGATAGAGATATTATAAAACACAAATTTTAAACTTCTTTGGTTTTTCTAATAATGACATTCAATTGATTCATATTCTAATTGACATTTGCTTTTACATCTACAAAGTAAAAGGAGCATTTATAATGCCCTATCGGTTTGACTGAGGTGAAGTAAAGCAAAAGGCAGCACTTTAAGTCCATTCAGACCCACTACAAATACATTACAGCTGATAACCACATAGTATAATAGAAAAAAAAGGGAAACCCAGTCAATTTCCAAGAAAGAAAGAAGAAGCGGCAAGTCTCAAGTAGTATCATATTTTAGTATTATAATTACATTTTTACATGCAACTTTTACTATGCAGTCTTGCACCTGTAGTACCTGCCTAACAATGTTGGAATCCCCCATTAAGTGAGCATCTAATTCAGCACAGTTAGAGAACATAGTCTTCAACAGAAAAAAAACCCCTCAGCTGTTTGGCTCTTAATGACTCATTTAAACTGGCTGAAGTGCTGATTCCATTAAAGACAGATGAGACCTCTGTCACCTGGCTGCATGTTTCCTCATTTGCTGAAAACCAGAACAAGGCAGACCACTTCAAAAAGATGCGATTTTTATAAGAATAAGAAAGAAGAATCTTAATGCATAACAAGACCTGCTAATGAGGGTTTGATGTATGCAAATGTGAGTGCATGTGTGTGACACAGGAAATCCGTTCAGCTGCTCATGAATGTATGCTTTTTCTTGTCATGGTGCGTCATCTCTACAGTGATTTGCCAAAGCTCAGGAAGCCATTTACAGGGTGAAATATCCAAATGGAGGTGACTATATATAGGTGTCCATATGTCAGCCAGCAGTTGAGGCTGCCATTACAGTCAGAGGAGAGCCAGGCAATGCAGACAGTGAAGCCTTGGGATGAGTTCAGCTCACAGATAAAGCAGTTGGCTGGGCTTCAGTTCAGATGTCTACACATAAACTTATAGTGCATCGGTAAGACCCCTTTGTGCGTGAGGCACCCACACAGGACTAACAGACATGATGTAAGACGTATGTCCCTCTGGAGTGGTGCAAGGGCCAGAAAAGGTGTCTCTATTGCCACAAGAAGCCACAAGGAGCACTTAAACGACTCCTTGTCTCCCTTAACTTTCCTGCTAGTCAAATCATTATGGCTGTTAAACATGAACTGTGTTACAGTCCGAGTATATTGGCCTTACCCTTTTATTCTTCTCTTATTATTTCCATCATACTTATTTTAAAAGTAAACTGTGGACTTTTTATCACTGGAAATGGCTCAGCTAGAAGAAGATAATTTAACAACTGCCAGGAAGGACAGAGGGCTAATGGCATCTGCCTTTGGCAGAGGGAGGCTGCGTGGTCTCCTGAGATCCCCTCTGATAGCTCTGTAGTTTAATCACATCTACAGTTTAGACTAGATGCTTTGTCAGGCTGGTTGTATTAGTACATTAAAGTTAGATTCATGGCTAATGTGGGTAGCCATGCTGTAGTTGTAAAAAGGAGACTAAGTTGTGTAAGGGCCTACTTGCTTTTCAGTGGTATAAAAGCATAATAATAGCATGCAAGATTTTCTTCACACTCGAGACCTCAAGCCCACTTCCTAAAACCATCTCACTGCAACAGTATCTAAGAGTTGCAAGTTGATACTAAATTAAAGTGAATGAAAAATATAAACATGTATGAAAAAAATGTAAAATGAGTAAAGAAAATGGCCATACAGGAATTTTGATGCAGCAGATAATACACTACAGTGTTAAATCCTTACACTGTTATGAGGCTGTTATGATCTTCTCTTTATTTTATTCTATTCCTCTTCCCCTTCCCAGAAGCAATTCCAGAATTTGTCCTTGGGCTTGTAACTGACAACTGATATTGTACAGACATACACATCAGTATCCATCAGCCTCACACCCCTCTCAGTACTCACTCATTAATGCCATTTACTGAAGGTATCAACTAATTTCTCAGCATGTCACAAATAAGGGCTTTTTTCCCACTTATTTGCAGCTTCTCATACGCTACAAGTGAAAAATGAAGGGGCCTGATTCTGCCAAGATCAACTGAAATCAGTAGAAATTTTGCCTGGTGATGTTGAGCAGACTCAAACATTCAGCTATTAATAATAATAATAATTCTAGGTCAATTCAGTGGCAATCAATAAAAAATCTTTTTCCAAATCACCTTAATCCAGAGCAAAAAGAAAATATGCAGATTTTTCATAAATAATTACCTCACATGTGTGAATGATTTATGTTTAAACTTATTAAATATACCCTTAGTGACTGGAAAAGAAGCAAAGCAAATTAGCATAAAGCAGAGCTGAAGAAATCAGTTGCTCAAATATCAAGTTACTGAAAGACGCAGTCAGAAACTTCATTAATATTTCTTGTTTCCTTGGGCTAAATTTCTGATGAGGGGGAAAAAAGTGATTGTGTTTTGTAAGTTACGCCACTTTTCAATTCTGCCTGTGGTGAATTAATCACTTCACCTACTTTTGAAGGGAATCCTGTAGGCTAGCAAACAGCCCACAGAAAAGTCCACATTCACAATTTTTATAATTTTAAGCTAAAAATTTAGAACACTGTGGATGAGAAATTACTGAGGCTGAACTGCAGAACAAAGAGATCATGCATGTAAATCTCCTTTTAAAAAGTGGCCAGAGTGGGAGGAGGCAGGGATTTGGCCTTTGTGTACAATAGCTCAGTTCCTGAAACATTTGCCAAAGGTATAGGAAACCTAGATAAAAGGCCCTTTCTCAGCACGAATTGGGTCTAGTCCAGCGCTCTTAATCAGCAGGCTGTTTTGGGGTGGGCTGGAGAGAGACGTCCATCCAAATTCCTCCTATTGCAGCTCTGTCGCTTTGGAAAACAGAGCTGGGACCTTGACAGAGCCAGATGGAGGGAAGTTCCTGGGTTATGGTTGCAAGGACTGTTTTTATTTTTTATATACATGAAGGGAAAAATGTGGTGCACTCATCCTCTGCCTGGACCAGGGAATACTTAAATATAGTCCTTTATTTAATTCTTTTTACATAATTTAATAGATCACATAAGAACTGCTTTCTTTTTGAGACCAGCCTATAGCGGCATGGTTAGGACTTCTCCAGGCTGTCAGAAAATATGGGTTTGGGGTCCCTCATGCTGCAGAAGGAACTGTCGCACATTCCTGTGTGAGTTTTCTAATATGTTTTATCAACACTTCTGTCCCTTGCCATACTGTGGAGGAAAAAAAGCTGTGGCTGTCGTGTCTGGTGACCAACCATCCTTGCCAGCTAGTGTTGATTAGTAGATTATGCCATAAGTGGTTTTAGGCACAGAAATCCCCATTAGAAAGATTCAAGGTGTGCTTCTTTCCTGCTGAGGTAGGAGCAATTCTACATGGAATTCTGCCCCTCAGGGATTTCTAGGACTGCACGTACATAAAGGGTAGGGTAGGCATTTCTCAAGAATATAGAATCATAGAATTGTCTAGGTTGGGACCTTTGAGATCATCGAGTCCAACCACCAAACTAACTCTGACAAAAACCATCCCTAAATTATATTGCTAAGCACTATGTCTACCCGTCTTCTAAATACCTCCAGGGATGATGATTCCACCACTTCCATGGGGAGACTGTTCCAATGCTTAATAACCCTTTTGGTGAAGAAATTTTTCTTAATATCCAATCTAAAACTCCCCTGGCGCAACTTGAGGCCATTTCCTCTTGTCCTATCACCTGTTACTTGGGAGAAGAGACCAACCCCCACCTCACTACACCCTCCTTTCAGGTAGCTGTAGAGAGCGAGGAGGTCCCCCCTCAGCCTCCCTTTCTCTAGGCTAAACAATCCCTGCTCCCTCAGTCACTCACAAGAATATAATTGTGAAGCCTAAATTTCATTCAAATCCCAATTTAGTCAATTAAGTGTTTTTTTTTTTAAGGTTTGGATTTACATAACTCTTAATTCCTAAATCACAGAGAAATTTTGAAACTGAAATTTTATTTAATCTGTCATTTTCATCTGACTTTTTTCATAAAATGCCTGTAGACTATCACTTCTAAAAGCATTTTGTGAACTGGGTATTTTTTTGACTGTGCAGGTCTTTTGATGATTTGCTGGGCTTTTTAGCATCTGAAATACTGTAACTTTAGTAAGAACATTGCTTAGCAATGTTGTTTATTCTCTCCTATTAGACAATTAATTATTGACACTCGTGAGAAAGGAAAACCCTCTATAACGAAGCACTGCAAAAAGAGCACTCACAGATTCATAGAATCATAGAATGGTAAGAGTTGGAAGGGACGTTAAAAATCATCTAGTTCTAACCCACCTGCCGTGGGCAGGGACACCTCCCAGTAGACCAGTCAAAGTCCCATCCAACCCGATCTTGAACACAACATATTCCAGCGTCTCACCACCCTCAGAGTAAAGAACTTCTTCGTAATATCTAATCTAAATCTACCCGCTTTCAGTTTAAAACCTCTTGTCCTAGCACAACAGTTCCTGACAAAGAGTCCCTCCCCCCTTTAAGTACTGGAAGGCTGTAATAAGGGCTTCCTGGAGCCTTCTCTTTTCCAGGCTGAACAGCCCCAACTCGCTCAGCCTGTCTTCATAGGAGAGGTGCTCCAGCCTTCTGATCCTCTTCGTGGCCCTCCTCTGGACGCGCTCCAACAGGACTTCTCATATGGAGGGCCCCAAGAGCTGGATGCAGTACTCCAGGTGGGGTCTCAGCAGAACGGAGCAGAGGGACAGAATCACCTCCTTCGACCTATTTATTCCTTCCCATTACTATAAATTCATACATGTCCTCATAATTAACTAAATATCACGTATGTACACTCATAGTACAGCTAACTCCTCTTCTTAATACGGTATCCCAAACATACACGCATGAAGAAATTCACACCTTTATTTACTGGCATATATGTTTAAATATATGGTTTTTAGGGAGTCTCTAGAGTTGTGTGGGTTACATGCTTGAAGATCATTTCACAAAAGAACAAAGGACTGTGAGCTCAGAGGTTAAGGGAAAAGTAAAACACTGCAACAGGAGTGTCTTTATTGAGGAGACAAAGAGCCTTTAATGCCCTCCACTCTTCCCTTTTTGATGCCAGCTGGTGCAGGTTGTGTACTGGGGCTGTACAACGGTGCATTCTTGCTGAGCCTGACAGTTAGGCTGGTTTCCACCCCTGGAAACACTCGTCACAAGTAAGACTGGTAATACACTGTAGGAATTATTGTTGGCAGGTTGTCTGCAATCTCCCAAGAGAGAATTTAACCAAGGTTACAGAAAAAGACCACCTCATTTAGAAAAAAATATAAACCATCAGTTCTTTAATAAGTAAAAGCAACCTGTGATTTACATTACATAAATAACTCTCCCTCAAACACCAGGCTAGTGACATAAAGAGGAAAACGGCTCATTTTAAAGTGTGAATTTTCCATTCAGCATCTACATCTCCTCTGTGTAAGTGCTATTATTCTGCTTTACCGTATGAGAGCTGATGACACTGCAAAGAGATGGAGTGTCTGACAGGGCAGTCATTTTACTCTTATATGAAACCCATGGATTTTAATTTTTCAGGGGAAGATTTCTGTTTCAGCATCAATGTTTCCTATTAAGAATGGGTCCAAACTCAAAACTAAGACTGTCTGTGTTTTCATCTTTGGACATGTGTCTAAACTAAAATGCCATGCCTTGATTTTATCTATAGGTCAGAGTGATGTTGGACTACATCTCAGCTGCTGTTGCAACAAAGCTTACAGATGTCTGCTTCTCTGTTTAGGGTTTTACTCTTTCCTTTTTGTAATATCGGAAACTGAATCTCCACGCAGTGTAGATACATTTAGAAATTTAACTCATCATATCAGCTGACATAGCTACGATATGTCTAGCACTGCAGAGAAGGCAGAGGAAAAACAAAAGTCAAAAATAAGTATTATTTCATCAAAGCAGGATCTTTTTTAGGCTTAAGTATCTTACCAAATGTCATCTTATTTCCCTTCTCTCCTCAAAATTTCTGCCTAAGGAAAATATTAATATTAATTAAGTTTCTGTTCAGGCCCTTCAGAAGAAGTATATAAGAAATGTTTTCTACATCTGTGTTTTATGCCAACTTATTCCTCTCTAACTGTCACTTTTCTCTTTAATAACTATAAATCTTTCACAAATATCATAGAGTGATTAGAATGGGGAAGTAGCTGTACATAACAATATTGCATTTCTTATAAGAAATATTGAACTGGGTTCTAATTTTCATTCAAAGTCTTCTGTGATAATCATACAGCTATTATGGAATTCGTTGTTATTAATTATATGCGCCAACATATGCCATAATACCTGATGTAACCAGCTGAAGATTAAAAAAAATCTCAGAGGTCTCATTGCTTCTGCATTGCACAAAAAAAAAAAAAAAAAGAAGGCTGAATAAGAGACACAGGAAAATAAGCTAAATTACATTTTTCAGTAAGCTGTGAAATAATGTCTTCTTTAATATTATATGATTTATATAAGATGATAGAGCAGATCAAACAATCCTTTATATGGGATTATAAATTACTACTTTTAATTAGAAGTAAATAAGGATTTATAAGGATTTTCCTTAAAATCTAAAGAAACTGCCTCAAGCTTTCTGCAATTTACCTCTTTGTTTTGATGATAATTCTTAGCAAAACCCAAGAGTTTGAGTAACAGTATCTATTTTAAAGAGGTATGATGACTCTAGCTAAGCTGATTAAGAACTACTTAAGTGGTAGTTCTGAATCTAGATGTGAATATGTAATCCTCATTAGTGGCACATCCTTCTAGGGAGGTTTTGAAAGGACCACTTTCCAAAAGGCCTGTCAAGGATTTACAGGCAAGTATGAAACCATTGCTAATAACATTTGCAGAGGGAATAAGACTGGTAATATGATCAATTACCATGCAGGCAGGGTGGTCATAACCAGACAGCAAGACCATAAAAAATGCAAAATATTATGTTTCGGTACAATAATGTCATCACTGTAATTTCAGAAACATGTGATCTTTGTGCAGTGGTCAAGAGAGAACAGGAGGAATGGTGATGATCTGCCTCCACCACGCTAGCGGAGGGTAGTCCAGGAATACTGCTTTCAGTACTAGTACCTATGCCTTAAAAGAGATTCTGGAAAGTTGGAGGCAGTCCAGAAAACTAGGCCCAAAAAATATTTGAAAGAATAAATCTTACAGAGAAAAAAGCCTCAGAATATGTTTTGTCTGATTCTTTTATCAAAAGGAACTCTGAAAAGTGGCTTGATCAAAGCACACAAATGTATTCCCAGAGAAAATCAGTGGCTACAAGATGGTCCTTTTGTCTAGGAAAAATAGGCCATAGCAAGAATCAATGGATTCAAAGTCAGGAAAAATCAAATGAGAAATAAGCCATATTGAATTAACAGTGACAATGTTAAGGCACCAGAATAGACTCACAAGATACACAAGTATTTCTCCATCTCCTGGGACCTTGAGATGAAGATCGGGTATTTTTCCAAAAGATACACCTTTGCCAGGTGTGAAAACTTCTTAAAATATCATTTGGGTAGGTTGATAGGTCCATGTAAATCACAAGTCCTTAATATTTGGGTCATGGACCAGTCAGTGTCCACTTCCAAAATTTTCCACAGGCAAAAGTTAAGTTATATATTTTAGGCAGCTGGCCCCTCCATAAAAATCTGTAACCCTGAGTGAGAAGTCTTGGTTTCCGATAAAGTACAGAGGGAGAGTTCAACTCCTTGGGCTGGGCAGAAACACCAAAAGCAATGTAGAGCTTCTGTTCCTCTCTAGGGCTGTTGGGAATTTCTATTGTCAGGACATCAGACAAATTTCATGACATCCAGGAGCCACAATCAAGGAACACAGTCAAAATGCCTTTCTTTTAAATACAGTTTAATTAGTCATGGCTTGATCACTCTAATCTTTGTATTTAAATCTGTTCAATTTCTGCAGTTATTCTTCCTTGAGTCTGCCATCTTTCAGAGGGCAGATCTAGACAACTGGATTAGTCTCATCAATGATACATAGAAGAGAAAAGCAAATTCACTGACTGGGAAAGAAAATGCACAAAGGAGCCTGAAGTCTTGAATTTAGTGACTGGGAAACTTGCCTGAAAGGTGACTGTCCTGATGATGAAGTTTTGCAGACAGACAAGTCTTTTCATCCCAAACTCTGCAAATTTCTGGGTAAGAAATTAGCTTCTCAGCTATGTTAGACAAACTGGCATATTTATTACTGTTTCTTTAAAATAAACTTGCCTGCATCTTTGGGATGCATTCAGTGTTCTCTGTGAAGATTTATCAGTTTAGGACTGTGACAGAAAGATTTCTGGAAGGTTTAAGTAGGAGATGTATGACAAACCACAGATAAGGGGAAAACCTCTGGGCGTTTAAAGAAGCAAAATTTTCAGTTCCTATAAAATATTAAAACCAAGCAGGGAAGTACCTTCAGGGTTATGGAAGGAATGAGGGAGGATTCTCTGGACTAAACTTTTAGATGTAAATGCCTTCCTTGTTTTTAACTCCTTTGTTGGATCTAGTCCTTCTATACAAAATCTCTATCGGATAAATATCATTTATGGAATGATTAGAAAATATGGTTAATGTTCATGAAAGAAGAATCTGTTCTGCCAAGAATGTTAGGCAAAATTGAAGTGTAACGCAAGGCAATAAATCATATGGTGTACATATTCTTCCTAAAATACTTCTGTGACATACGTACATTTAAATTGGTTTAAAATACATTTCTTCACTTAGAGTAGCTATTTTTGTCAAGACATACAGAAGCGGACATTACTCCTATAAGCTTTCTAAAAGACAGAACTGAGGTAATTTCTTTCACTCTGCTTGGTTTTAATGTAGATCAGAGTTGATGGGTGGTTTGTTTTTTTTTTTGTTTGCAAAACAAATATTGTAGATTGCATTTACCAATTTACCAGTGTCCGGGCAATGGGTTATGGCATCATTCTGTACGTGAGAAAACACATTGCTATCCGAGATAAAAATAGCTGACTCAAAAGAGCTATGAATAATTACAGAAGTCTTGCCTTTTTTGTCTTTAATTTGCAAGCTAAGAGACAACACCAAGTATCTTACTGATGCAACATGTGCACACATACCCCGTAACTCTGAACCAGAAACATAAAAGAATCAGTGAAAGATGTGGATGTGTATTTCAGAGTAAGTCACCCTTGGGTCCCTTTATAGTAAATAGAGACCATGGTCAATGGTATTCAGGATGTAATTTCTGTTTTCCCATAGTAGGTGCCTACATTTGGTTGGATAAATTATAAGCCAAACTCCATTAAATATACTTCATTGCCTACACTAGCAGCCTCATTAGCCATCTCAGATGTTGACACATAAAGATAATCACATGAAATGAAAATTTGACCAAAGAAACATAAAAAAGAAGAAAAGAAAATGCAAACCTGGCAAAATTGAACATGTTTTCTATTTGTATTTTTGTGCTTTGTTCTTTTTCTAAGCAGTACTAATTAAATAGCAACTAATTTTCCTAATGTAAAAAATTCCACTACTATGTTCAATTAATTGTTGCGTTAGATAGAATCCAACCTAAGGACTGTAAAACCTGCTAGTAACTAACCATTGCAATGACTGTGGTTCTTAATTAGATGTCTTTTAAATGAATAGGTCTTTTAACCTTCCTCAGTTCTTAGAAGAAAAGTCAAAATAAAGCTATGGTCTTAAAAAAGAATTGTATTCCAGAATTACAAAACTTCCTTAGGAACAGTAGTAGAAAATGTGCTCTCATGCCATTCTTGGTCTAGCACTACAGAAGCACGAAGTTCGGATGACTATCTGAGCTTTCACTTGCCCAGGACCCAACAATTTTGATAAAACTTGTCAATTTCTTCCAACCTCAGTGGCTGTATAAAATCACAGTGGGGAAAATCTGAATTCATATTGCTCAAATTCATAGAGTATTTCCCAAAGCTTCCAAATACAGAGTTGAGTTTGCTTCCTTTTGCAAATAAACTGTGTTTAACTCACATGTGCTAGTCGATCAAATCTGGCGAAGAGCTCATTCAGCATTCGGACCAACTCCTGAGCTGAGAGAGTTGTGGAGAGGTTGGTGAATCCTTTAACATCTGCAAAAAGAATGCTAAAAAAAGAAAAGACATTAATATTGCTGTCTATTTCTTTCAACAACTGAATGTGCTAAGTTACTTTCTGGTAATTTACTAGTGAAGGACCATTTTAAAGTCATGCTATATTTGATCTAGACTTGGAGATTGTGGAGTACTGAATACAAATATTGAAGGGACGAAAAAAATACTCCCAAGTATTAGAAAGGGTTTTGCCAAAAATATGTTGCACAATTTTGGAATTTCAGATTGTTCAGAAAGATATAGCTAAGTCTTAATGAGCACCATTGTCCCCATTGATCAGTGAGAAGACTGAGCCATGAGGGTTGTATAAACAGATAGACTTGGCACCCGGTTGTATGTTAGTATCTGACAGTGCTCTTTGAAGGTGAGTTTATTTATAGGTGTTTTTTACAATGGGTTTTATTTCGTTGATTTAAATTTTTAGTGTGATTTGCGGGCTTTACTTTATGTGTCATACAAGACTCAAATCACGGAATCACGGAATCACGGAATCTTGAGAGTTGGAAGGGATCTCTAGAGATCATCTAGTCCAACTCCCCTGCTAAAGCAGGATTGCCTAGAGCACAT
>VYZM01016338.1:65364-113552 GCA_013398915.1 Dromas ardeola | reverse complement strand
GCATTCTTCCTCCCCAGCTGCAGGACCTTGCACTTGCTTTTGTTGAACCTCATTATGTTCTTCTCTGCCCAGCTCTCCAGCCTGTCCAGGTCACGCTGGATGGCAGCACGGCCCTCTGGGGTGTCAGCCACCCCTCCCAGTTTGGTATCATCAGCAAATTTGCTGAGGATACACTCTGTCCCCTCATCCAGGTCATTAATGAATATATTGAACAAAATTGGACCGAGCATTGACCCCTGGGGGACACCACTGGTTACAGGCCTCCACCTAGACTCTGTGCCGCTGATCACAATCCTCTGAGTTCTGTCACACAGCCAGCTCTCAATCCACCTCGCTGTCACCTCATCTAGCCCATACTTCCTCAGCTTCCTAATGAGGATGTTATGGGAGACAGTGTCAAAAGCCTTGCTAAAGTCAAGGTAGATGACATCTACGGCTCTCCCCTCATCCAGCCAACCAGTTATAAATCCTAAAACAACAGAGAGATTCATGACAGTCTTGATACATCCCAGGCTCAGGACAGCTTTATTGCATCTAATTTTAGGGACTTGACAGACATATCTAAGTTAGAAGTATAGTGCCATCTATTTAAGGTATGAATCTTTGTTTGGATGATTCTTCACTGACTTCACAGGGACCCCAGTGTGATTATACTTTGAATTTAGATACACCAACTTGTGTGCCTAAAGTTATGGTAGGATCTTTGTCAACAAGCTAGTTACAAACAGAGCTCTAATCTGTATTTCAGCAGCCAGCAAATTTTCTAGCTGCGCAGCTTTGGCTGTTCATAATGCCAACAATGAGCAGATGCGAATATAGAGAAACATACACACACACATAAAGTCTGTGGTGTGCAAACTGTCACCCACACCAAAGCATGTAACAGCTCAGTACTTAGCAGCTAAAGAAAGGAAAGTATTGCCTACTTTAAAAAGTAGTAACATTCAAAAAGACACATATCATGCTGGCACAGACTGGAAATAACCCAAATGAACCTCATTAGCACTTCAAAGTCAACTAATGACTGGTGTTACAACCTGAGTAGGTAAAGGTCTTTAATTTCTGTTGAACAAGATCACAATTTGACAGTGTCTGAGAATTATTAATGTAACCAATAATAAATACAGTAATGATGAGGTGGACAATAAAATATGACTAATGATAATTTAACTCATCTTCAAACGTATGGGCTGGTAAGGGTATGGGTGACGATTAAGTAAGAGGATCACTAACTGGGTGAGGTTTTTACCAGTGAGAAAAAAACAAAATTAAAAGGTAAAGCACCAAACTACCTGAAGAGGAATGAATATTAATAATAGCTTAACTTGATAAAAATAAGATTTCCACAGTTTTCATTATCAAAACAACAAAAAACTCTAACTGGATACTAATTTTAGGGATTCATAGTCCGTTGATTTAGGTTGTGTTCAGCACTCAACATTTACAAAAAAAATAGGGTGAAACCCAGTTTTGAAAAGATTTAGTCCCTGGCATCTGTACTCTGAAGCACAGAGAATTTTCATTCTAAATCTCTTTCAAGCATAAATTATGTTTCAACTTTTGACCCCTGACTATAACTCTTTTCTATTCAAACAGAAGGGTCATCTTCTCCCTGTTTTGATTCTCCTACAATGACATTTGTTCTGAGAATGAAATGGGGTAAGGGAAGATGTTCTAATTTAGTGCAATTCAAACCTTTTGTAAGGGTCCCTGATACCTTCTGCCAGATTTAATAAAATAATACATCTGAGCTACTGCAAGGCCACAGAAGAAGCAGATAATCAATTTACTCTTCTGCAGAAGTCAAATTATATTTATTGAACTTGTCCAGATAAAGTTATATTTGGGTTTCATCAAAAGGAAAAGTTCAAGCTTTCCTAGCAAACCATGTCCCATCATATCCAAGGATGCTTATTTTTCACTTCCTTCAGTGATGGCCACTCATTCATTTGCCCTTGTGGCTTAGGACAAACTTATGTCAAATATTATTGGCTTAGCTAAATATTCTGATGGTCAGGAACCACAATAAAATCAGAGATTCTGTAAGATCATAGAGAGGAAGCTGATCATTCTGGCGTAGATCTATAATGAGGACTTATTACTTTGAGTAACAGCTCATAGGACAACTATCACCTTCCCCCTAATTAATTTCAGGAGAGAAAAAAATTAGAGAGTGAAAAAAAAAAAAGGAAAATGGAATTAGGGAAATGACAATAAGAATGAATGAAAATGGCGACTAAGAGGAGGAGCCAGGTGACATGTCTATATCTTTGAGAGTATCTTACAAGTCTTTATCTTGTTTCTCAGTGTGTGGGGTCAAACAGAAAGCTGTGGCAAATCTGTGTCCACATGCAGGCAGGGCTCCCCTTTCTGTGCAAGCCTGACCACTTAATTAAAGTCAAAAAATGCACAAATGGTCCAGCCCCCAATGTTCAGTTCAAATGGGTCTTCCCAGGGCAAAGGCATCCAGCCATCCTAATGAGTAAAAGAAGGCACTAAATTGCTTATCTGCTCAGGGATTAAACAAGGGTACACTGATTTTCTAATTTAATAAAGCAACAGAAGGGAAATTCTCAAACAAGAGACACTTAGCAGCATTTGAGACCTTAAACATTAAAAACAGTCTACTCCACACACCTGACATTCTCATAACGATGAATGTAGATTTTATGAAACTGGTGTTGCAAATGTTCATCTTCTACGTTGGTCATATCATTTATCATTTCCAGGACTACAAACCGTGGTAAGACAGAGAGCACCAGCCGTTCCTAAAAAGAAGAGGAAACCAAAGTGTCAGTATCAGTCTGAATTAGTACTTCACAGGAAACTGATTGAATTCTGCCCTATTTAAAGAGCTGGAAAACTGGCAATTTAAGATGTGACCCTCCCCTCTAAAAATTCTAGCTCAAACCATTTGTGATAATTCACATTACCATCCTGAGTCCAGAATATGGACCCTTCTCTCTCCTTCCATTCCTAGAAGTTCTTCCCTCTAATGTTTTAAGCTTGCTTGTTGATTGCTTAAAGATCCATCCTACATATTACCTCCATTACAAGCTTCTCACTAAACATCACTTACAAACCTATCAAGCGCTCCATTCCAGGCAGTGGTAGCTTGATTAACAGATATGGGCCGGAGGAATTTGAAAGTCCTCAGCTGCAAGTAGGATCACATTTCTATTGTTGCTTATTTATCAGAACTTACAGACCGTGTGTTTAGTATTCATAAACTGTATAATTAATAATAAAGCTGGAGAATAAATAAAGCAAAAAATATGCAGAGGGACCTGACTCCTCTCCACTAAGTGAAAAGGACAGCATTTAGACTAAGCTTAATTGTATTGTCAGAGATCAAAGACAGGGATAATGTATACTAATGCACACCTAAGAAATGTTTTTTTGGGAAAGATTTAGCCATAGACTAGTTTGTATGTTAATAGGGTTACAGTAGTTAACAGGAACTAAGTTTTAAAGTGACTTGGCAATCTTAGAATCTCCTCAACAGTCTGTGGCATCGAAGTGCTTACATAATTTTGACAAATGGGACTGGGTTTCAAAGTTCCTTGAAATCTCTATATGTAATCTCAGAAATACGCATTTATGATGACTCATTTGGCTTGTGGCCCACTTCACCTCTTTTTTGTAGATCCCCCTGGCCAGATCTGGGCTGAGCTGTTCTGCTGACCCAGAGCTGACCGTCCTTTTTCCCAAAGGCCTTGTACGACCTCCCTGTTCCATAATGGATTCACATCTGTTCACATCATACAGTAATGGCTGTACAGCAGCAGCCACCAAAACAGTTCATGGAATATATAGCCTTCTCCCACTCCCAGAGGTATATGGCAGGGGGGATAATGGGTTGTTCTGCAGATGACAGCCTGCTCCTGGCCATCTTGTAGGCCCTAAGGGAGCAGATAGGCTTTTACTCATTCATTGCATGGATATTCATGGCAGAGGGTCGTTGAGAAAGAAGAAACTACTTTATTGGGATGTTTGCAAAACAGACAGTTGGTTCCTGGTGCTGGTTGGAGTCTCCATTGCAAGGGTCCTCATGTGTCTTCAGCTAGGTCAGTGGAGACTCCTCACATGACTGTTCTGCTCAGTTCTTATAACCTGGCAGGCCCATGATCCTGCGTGACAAGCCCAGTCTTACAGAGTTCATCAATATTGGCATATTTTAACCACATACTAAATATTTCTTAAATATCTGAACTACCTACAAAAGACTAGTTCCAGTTCCATAGACCATTTCTGCAAAGACAATTTCCATCGGGTATTTACAAATGTCTTATCTATGCACAATTTAATCACTTCAGCAGCAGGAATGACCTAGAAAAGGTCCTGGATGGGACACTCCACCTAGAATATTAATTAACACATTTAAACATATAAATGGGACTAGACAAAGCAGGAGTTGCATGTGGGAATTTCTAGAACTGCCCCAAATTCCCAGCTCCTGTGAGAGTCTATCAATGTTTAATTGTGAAGTTTCAGTCAATCTCCTGCTTTCAGGGTGGTTTCAGGTTAGTAATCTGTATATATTAGTGTACATATACATTTAGTTTTCGTGTATAAGTGTATGCATGTGTGTACATATATTTGTGCATATATACACAAAAGTGTTGCTTTCCAGCCCCTGTGTACTAACCAAATTTAAGTAGGACCAGGCAAGCTCTCAAAAGGTTATTGAATTCTTTCATGATAGCACTAGATCACCCCCTGAGAGATTTCACAATGTCCCTGTTGCAGTGGCTCATCTGTTTGACAGCTCTGGCAGATTTTGCAAGTATCCCACCCAAATCTGCTTCTCTGCAAATTAAGCTTTCTTTTTATCCTTTCAAAGTAGGTATGGATAATCATTGATTGCCCTCTTCCCTGTAACAATCTTTCTGTACTGAAATACTGTTATTGTGTCCTCTTGCCCTCAGTCCTTTTCTAGATTAACCAGATTTCTCCAGTATTGGGATATATCGCTCCAAATCACTCTGAGGCAAAGCTAGCAGTTTTTCACTGAACTGGCTCCAAATATTAACTATCTTTTGCGTTAAAGGATTGCAAAGAGTGAAATCTTATTGAACTGAAGAAGAGAATGTCAGTTCTGTGAGCTACTTATCACCAAATTTCAGATGACGTTTTGGGGGATACGATAGGTCTAGGGAAAATCAGATGTGTGCTTCCAAATTAGACACATACGGAGACTGTAAAGAGGTGGAAGACACCAATGAAGAATATTCTCCCAGGCAATGCCCACGGAGGAAATGCAGTGCACTGTGAATTTCTTCCTGGGTTTTCAAAGCAGTTTAGTGATACTACCGTGGAGAAAGCACTTACATAGTACTAAGCCATATGGGGGGGTAGTAGCGGTTTCCAGACCAGCTCTTCTCTTTTTGTACTTAGGAAAGGCAACTATTTCCGTAAACCCTTTCTCCATCCCATTCCACCTCATCCATCACACTTTCAGAAAGGCCCTTTGCAAGTCTGGGAATTGAAAGCAGTGTTGAACTCAGACATGAATTGGGAGCATTCATTTGTAGGAGGCAATATCGTCTCTAACTTACAAATTTTACGGTGAAGATCATGAAGAATTCCTGCTCTGAGCATCTTAGTCAGCAGTTAGTAAACAATCCTCAGCTACCATGAAAACACATCGTGGCTAAACACTCTCATTTGTCTAGATGGCAGCCCCAGCTGAGGTGAACTGCACGTTTACTTAAGAAGGCAAAACACATGCTGCTAATAGCTTCTGCCGGAGTCGAGGTGTATAATGCTCCACTCTGAGATGGCAGCTTTCTCCTGGGCTCCTGCCTGCATAGCATGCTAACATGGAAGATGAGAGAATGGAGACTCTACTAATCTTAAACCCACCTGTCCTGCAAACCTTTACCAAATCAAGGGCTGCCTTCGGGAGGGAGAGAAAAACGATGATGTGAGGCAGTGATAGCTGATATAGAGCAGGCAGTGAGCTATCATGCAGTGAGCTCATCCTTTATCCTGGTAAAAATCCCAGCTCAGACCTTCTGTTTCCCCATACAGGTTGTACTAATTTTAGAACACCTGAATTGTCTTGATTTTTTTCCACCCTTCCCTCCTGGGAATTCGACTATCCTCCATTCTTCTTCTGATGTGTAAACACTGGGTGTGGTGCTTATGATAGCAAGAAGAAAAACAGTCCCTCAGGAGGCCCTTTACAGTCCTGAAAACCCAGGTTTTCAAAGGAATGTCTAGCCCTAAGGTAGCTCCACTCTCAAGCAAATGTGCCATGGCATCCTAAGATGGCATGTTTGGGAACAGCTTCTGATTGATACTCCAGGAACCAGAAATATTTTTGATATTTTGTGTCATTCAGCCTCCTATAACAGAAGGCACTTAGGCTATATATTCTCTTATTTCTTCACTATTAAGATGCATTTCTCAATATGACCATATAATAAATCCATCCTTTGAATAGGTCAGATCAGTCTTTCAAGGAGCCATATGATTAAAGGGTTCAATGGGCTCCTGTGAAGATATTTTCACAATAGCACAAAATCTTTTCACTGTGAAAAGAAATAAGTTATTTCCTACCTTATCCTTGTAGGAAGACAAATAGGAATACAAATTCAAAAAGAAAAGAAGATAAAAGAAAGAAAGCAAACAGAAATCCTAGTTATTATTGAGCTGCTTATGAAATCTGTGATAAGAGAACATAAAAAGTGTCCATTTCATCATAGATATATGGCTAAAATGGAGAATACACTTTTTTAACCACAGGAAAACTTTATACTTCTTGTTTGCATTGACTTAAGAAGGTATCAAGCAATGGTTCTAGAATATTTATTTAAAATAAAACATAGTTCACTTGACACATGCTCACTAAGCCAAGAAAAATTTACCCAGCACTTTTGATATCTTACCCTTCATGCTACTCATTAAGGTAAGTTAAATGTTCTTGGCTGCACACGAGATCTGGCAATGACCCATAAAAACAGAGGTTAATTAGTATGCCTCTGCTGCAGTCTTCCTCTATTAATACTGTAGCACGTGAAGAGCTCCTGTCAGGATCACAACTGAAAGTGCATTTACATCTCATGTGACTGTTCTGTATTATGCATGTCATACTACAGAGGAACGCTACAAGAAAAAGAACATGTAAGTGTGTGTATCTATATATATTTTTATGAGGCACTCCAACCACTAGTCAATTCTCTGGTACTGACACATTCAAAGGACAGAAAATTCTTCCCTCTACAGGCATCAGCTGTCTTTTGCTGTTCCAAGCTGCTCTTACACCACGCCAGACTGACAGGATGGTAGGGATGCTGAACCAGGCTTCTTCCAGAAATCAGACACTAGTGTAGATCAAGTCCATCCTTTCTTTTCCTACAGCTGATGCTTATATTCTAAGGACCAGGATGTGTCCCTCTTGACAGTCCTTTCACATCACTTTGCTTCAATCCAGCAGTGAAAAAAGATTTTCGGTTATCCAAGAATGAGTGTCAGGTCACTATCCCCTTCATGTAAGGATCCTTGCCACATAACTCCCCTTTTAACTGGTTAAATTCCCATTTCACAGATTTAGGTCCTGTGGCACAGAAGAACAGTGCAAATGTGCAAAAGAGCAATAGCAGATCACAAGGAAGAATATTGAAAATTTTTATAGTCTTCTGTACTTTACTATATGCATGATGAAAGAGGCCTTATATTTCTAGTCAGTCTCTCCTAGAAGGCATACTCAGAAAAGGAGGGAGAGAGATGAGAAAAAAAAAAAAATCATCTTCTCTTTTTCAGAGAAAGGCCTAATAAATGTCATGATCTCTAGGGTGAAGGAAACTACGTTATCCATCTTTGTTGAAAGCTTGCTAGTTGAGAAATTGGCAAAGTGGAGACAATTCAAAGGTGAGCAGCAGTAGTGGTAAGTGGTTTGAAAGGGAACAGAGATATATTTGTTCAAGAGAAAAGACATAGAAGAAAGAAGATAGCAACAAAGGGATGTTATAAAAGAGCTGGTGATCTATTTTCCGGTTAACCGTTCATGACATGAATCAGCCCTAGTCTTTAAGACAGAGCGGTCAAAGTTTAGGGTAAATAAACGAAAAAAGAACCTCTAACCAAAAGAATAACCGCGTAAAAGAAAAAAGACCAGTAGAAATGGAATGGAACAAACGGATGGTAGAATTCAGGTCTGGATTCAGACACCTGAATTTTGGTGACTACAGTGTGGGTCACTCTCTAGTAAGCCTGGAGAGATACTCAACAAATCAGGTGTGTCTACTTTAGTGCCACTGCAGGTCTCTCTGGGCCCCATTGTCTGCATTGACTAGATCTCAGCTGACTGTAGCAGGAGCTCAAAGGTATAAAGAGCATGTAGTGACCTAATTTAGGGTTTGTAGCTCACTCCTACCCAATCTACTCCTTCAGAAAATTTAGGAACAGTGAAATAAATCCTGCAGTGAAAAAGCAAATTAACTTCATGAATCACATGTCTGTTTAAAGTCCCAAGACTGTAACACTGATGCTTTCTCTAATGCCCACTTCTTCTTTTATGCATCTGCAATAGTCATTCTTTTTGAACAACTTTTCTGTGGTCTGTGTGAACTGATCCCCTGTGTCTCGTACTGAAATCAGGGGGTATCAACAGTGCTTACAACTGCACAAATGTAGCTAGGCACATTCATGGAAAAGTGAAACGTGTCCCTGATGAGTAAATAACAACCTTTGGAACATTTTTTTTGAGAAGACACAATTAACCAGTGCACAAGGTCTCAGTCCTGTGAATAAAAACTGAACTGGAGACCTTTCCACTGGTGCTGATCAAAGAAAACAAAATACCAACAAGCACAAAACATCAACAAGCAACCTGGGGCCTGCAGGAGGTTGCCAAGAGGAAGGTCAAACTCCCCAAGGTTTCCCTGTAGATCACGTGAGAGCATCACCCCTGCAGGGTCTGCTGTCTGTATAACCTCCCTGCACCGACTCCCCTTAGATGGTACACGGCAAATGACAAAATGATGCCTATACTGACCTGGGATTTTCCTTTGTTTCTCAACGTCTTTATCAGGGTTGGCTTTGCCAAGGGATAAAAGTCCCCTCTTGAATGACAGTTTAATTTAGGTTTTGTTCTTCCTCCTCTACACATGCTTTCAGATGGGTGAATTTACATGTATCTTGTGTGAGGAAGTCTTTGGATCGGGGAACAAGTTGCTTATGGCTGTTCCCAATACGCTTCTGTAAAACTGGAATGGACATTCCCCAGAAATGTTTAACTTGACAGAGACTCCAGAGAAATTACTCCACAATTTTCATCTTGATTTTTAAGAATCATTTTGCTAGAACCATCAAGCTTGGCTTTAACAACATTCACAATTCATATCATAGAGGCTTTATTGTTTCAAGCACTGAACTTGATAGCATGAGAAAAGGCCTGATCAGAGCAGTGGCTTTAGCCTTTCCAGAGTACATGGGCTTTTGTTATGTTTAGAAGAAGTAGATAAAAATGGTATTGTTTTCTACTGAAAAACTGACAATGTTCAGAATAGAGGTAGTTATTGTAGATGCCACTCTAGAAATTAGCACCTCTCGTTGTGATGAACAGCTCTAAAGAGAAATTTCTTCATTCTTATGTCGTACGCAATGGACAGTCTATTTGCAGCTGTACTTTCTTGTGCGTTATCAAGACAATGGCAAGTAATTAAAAAATACTGAAGGAACTGCAATATCTAATATGTTCAGTCTTGTGGGGTTATGAGGTTGCCTGTCAGCTTTTACTACTTACTGCTGCAATATGCAATACGAGCTATATCAACTTTCTTTTATTTGAATGCAGGCAGTCACCATTCCCAGTCATCCCATCCTTGGCTGCATGTTCCATTTAGGCATCTGCTGCTCTCGAAGAGAAACAATGCCAGATCACACAGGAGGTTTTGGAGTCTCCTTTTGTTTAGCTGTTGGCTATGAAACATAGCTAGAATCTCATCCAAACTGATAACCCAGTGTTTACGAGAGTCATGACTTTTTATAATGGTGGCTAATTAGCTGTTAACCAAAAAGTATTATAAAGTTCATGGTAATGCAAGAAGGAACAAGCTTTTTCCACACAATTCTTGTAGGAAGGACATTTTATCCAATTGTTTTCTCAATACTATTGCATGAGACAATACACGTAGCACATGCTGAAGGGAAGGACTGCAAGATACTGCTGGTCCTTTGCTTTGCTTGGATGATGAATGGTTTGAAGATTCTAGTACCTGAAGCCACATTACAAAGTCTTGGCAGAGCTTTAGATTAAGAGTCTATTGCCAGGTGTCAAAGGAGATTCCTTTCTCATCAGCCAGTTGGTTATGTGAGATTATTGCAATCTGAATGCCTGCTTGCCCTGCGCTCCCTGAGCTGTAGAAGGCTGATTCTAGGGCTGCCAGTTTGTATTTTCATGCCTTCCCAGTATCATTTTGGCTTCATAAACACTTAGCTCATCCTGCAACATGCTGGGAAGTGGTGGAACAACCCTCCCTGTCAATTTTTTTTGGCGTGGTACCTCTTACTGCTGCTGCGCGTATCTTTTAAGTGAAAAATTGTATTAACCTATAAAATACTTACAAAAATATTTATAAAACTATTTTTAAAAGTTACACAATTAATCATGAAACTAAGTGCAGCTGATGCTTACATTGTATGTCAGGAGCGCAATGAATCAGCTCACCAAAAGACCACATGATCACCACTAACTTCCCACACCAAAGGAGTGGGTGGGAGCACGTGTCTGGGGACAAAGGCTGCAGTGGCCACCTGTTATATCTGCTAGGCTACATCACGAAGCAATCTCCTGACACTGCTTTGTCATTTGAGCTATCTCTTAGCTTAGGCAATAGGAACTACAGTGCCAGTGTCGGTATCGAGTACGAGCAACGGTTAATAATCCCAGATCCTCTGGATCCTAACACATGATTTTCTGCCTCTTGAATGAAGAGTGCATTATAATTACATTGCCTTGTGAAACCTAACCACGTAACAAAGACATGTGGTGAAAAGCAGGAGTTACAAAACAGCTTGTATTACCACCCTGCCTTGTTCACATGAAAATTTATGCTTACAAGTGATACTGTACAGCCCCACAGTAATCCATTAGACGTATCTAATACATGGAAAAGCAAATTTTATGGTTTTGTAATTTTGTTTCTTCCAAATCTCATGATGATTTTTTAATTTATTTGTTCTGTATTAAACAATTGTAGAGAACAAAAATATATAGAAGAAAAACATTTATATGGAAATAAGACACATATCTCAACAAAAAGTTTTGTACTGTCTTCTGGTGTTTTGGCTTCCCCACATTCCAGTTAGTATGGAGTGGAAGGATGGATCCATACCTTAAAACAGGAGAAAGATACATCTACTGGAGACTGATTCCACAATGGCATAACCTTAAGCCATTCCTTGTTTTACAGGAATAGAAAATGAGATCAAAACATCTCCTACAATTCCGTTTTGTTCTAAAATATCAGAATAGCCCCATTGGACTTTAATGTCTGTAGTGCTATGCCCAGGTACACTTTCACTTCTCTAGGACTGCTTTGACTTGTCTGCTTTTGAATCTTCATGTAATTGTTCTGAACTCTTTCTATTTGCTATTCATTTAGATGTTTCTTTTGTCATTTTGTTACTTTTTTGCTGTTTCAGAAACTACTAGGCAACTTCAGCAAAATATACATTTCTCAACAGTACTAGTTATTGCAGCTAATGACATGAAAAATAGCAGAAAAGAAATCCACATGCCATTTATTTTTCAGCTTTGTATGACTGTAGGACAAGATATAAGAGAGCTAGGAGGTCAAATCAAGGAATACACCTTGTCAGAGACTTACAACACTTCAATACTAAACAGCACAAGCTGGATGAAACCTCCTCTGGGAAGTTTCTATAGGTGGGAGTGATGGTCACTTTCTGAAAATCAAATCCCTTTTAATAGGCTTGTAGGTTGGTACTTAAATACTGGTGGTGTGAAAGACCTTCAGCCTTTTCATAAATGTTAATCCAAAAATTTTATTTCACCTTAAATTATCTCAGCAATGGCACCTGTGACTTGACTCTGGCTAGCTTAAAGTTGGAACTGCTCATGGTCAGATAATTTAAAACCGTTATCTGGACCACAGAGTCTCTCTATTAATTGCGATGCTTGTAAGGACGTTTTTAGAGTCCTCCTACATTCATTCCAGGGTACTAAGGAAACTTGGTGTAAACCTTCTTTAGTACCCTAAAAGTTCTGATCCTGAACAAGAAAGAAAAATGACCTTAAAATGAGTAAGTATATTCAGAGCTCAGGAAAGGTGCTAGTCTGGTGAATTTGAAGCCTGGAGTTCTTTGTTTAAGCCGAGATGACTGTACTGCAGACCAGCTGGCACAAGTGTCTCATCACTGTAGGAGGCTGAAACTGTTTCATTCCCCTTCCACGTTTCACCTTTGTCCACTTCGCTGAGACAATCAGCAAGGGTCGCTAGTCAGTGGAAGCTGTGATAATGGCTTTTTTTTTTTTATTAGACACCTCTCTCTTTAGCAAGGAGCTGAGAACATGGGAGGCACAGGTCACCAAAGCCCGATCAACGAGCTATCAGTCCCATTCACTATCGACCATCACAGCATTTGAACAGGTTGGTTTATAGATGAAAAAAAAACCATACAGATTTTCAGAAAGTATTTTTATCACTAGTGAATCCTACTAGGGAGGGGAAGGAGAGGTTTCCTTCTCACCTATTTTTTCTAGGGAAAGCTCCCATGCCTGAAGTCCTGACACTCTTTGGGTTTATTTTTCCCCAGTATAAATTGCAGTTCAGGGTCTGATTCCCATCTCTCTAGCATTGGCTGCAAATCTCATTATTCAGTTTGAGTCCATGTGACTACTCCAGATTTGCAAGGAATGGGAGAGAAGGCAGAGGATGATTTTTAGTTTGATTCTACCTTAGGTTTCTACTTGAAAGCAAAATGTGGGGGTCAAGCTCTGATGATAAGAAACAAACATCAGCAGCAAATATGAAGGAACAACATCTAAAATCTGACATGCAAAATATTATGTTTTCTACTGTAAGAGGGTTGAGCAGATGGGGTGTTTTGAGACAAGAAGATGTAGAAAACGTACATGCTGGACCTGTGATGTTCTCCCTGATACCTACAAAAGCATAAGTGCATGTAAAGATCGCTTTCTCCCACCCCAATAAGGAGGAAAGTCTGTCAATAAACTTAGGAAACAGGTCACCTACTGAATCACAATATGGATGTGGTTTGTGAAGAACAATATACAGTTTGCATATTTCTTCACTTGTCAGATTAACCATTATGTTATAGTTTGAGTTTGATCCTCTAATTACCAAAGGAGCAATGCTGAGAACAAATTCCTATTGGGATTGTGGTTCCTTAGAGAAAGGCACCAAGATTAAAGTTCTGATAACTGTGAAACATTTCTGAGCACCTCACGTTCAACAGATTGTTTCCTGTAAAGAAAAAAAGCTGGATAAAATGCAATATCTTACCAGGGGTTTACACAGAATTTTTAATTGTGATATTATTATTTGCCCTTTAAAAATAAAACCTCAATTATTGTGATCATGTTTTTTATTTATGAAGCATTTTAAACTGCTTTTGCAACGAAGAAGAAAAGGTCATGTGATCTCTAAAATTCAGATTACTCTTTTTTTAAACCAAATCTGAACTTTATCCTCATACCAATTTAGATGGATTTTCATATTCTTAGCACCAATATAAAAAAAAAGATGACTTTATAGTGTTTAACCCTCTTAAAGTGTCCTTTTCAATCCCAGTCCAATCTGCTCTTACTTTAGAGGTTGCAAAGTCCTCATAGTTGATTAAAATCTAGATCTGTAAGAGCTTAGTAAAACCTGCACAACATGTAAGCTTCTTTAAAAAAAAAAAACACAACACAACAGAGTTCACAAATCTCCAGAGAGCTTCTTAAAGCTGTGGGAAATAGAGATTGTTGAAGAGTAAAGTGTGAAAAAAATCCTCTGGAAGTAGAGGTAGAAAGGAAACAAATGGTCAAACAGAACAGTTTTCTAATGGAAAAAGAGATTAAGATAGGATTACAGTTTTTCCATGGATAACAGCCAGTAGAGACTAAATATGCCAACAGTAGACTGTTCTGAAGACTAAGGGGTGTCTTCTCCATCTACAGCCCTCATATCCGCACTGGAAAAATATAATGTGTGTTCATACCCAGGAAACAAAGCAACCCTGTTCTCACCTGGACAAGTGGTTCTTTAGGGTGGTTAAACTCAAATCCTGTGTGGAAATCGAATGAAATATTATCCAAACTGCTTTAACTTTCAAAATGAGCTTTAATTGAATTTGTGGAGTCCCCTGTGAGAAAGAGATTAGCTGGAAAGTAGGTGTCTAGTAAGCCAGTGGCAAGACTTGCCAGGAGGAAATGTCTGCTAGCACGTTCGCATAGAGGACTCTTCTCATTAGACCATTTAATGAAGAAAAGGGTTTTCTTCTTGTTCCCCACTTATCTGACCAAACCCATAATTATTACTGCAGATGCCTGTCTTCACCCCATCTTGATTGGAAGCATCCCCAGAAGCTGGCTGGATCAGTTATGACGCCAGTCTGGACCTTCTCGCCTGAGCACTCCTTGCAAGACAAGAGTCAGACACTGGTTTTTCCCTCTCAACTCTCTGTCTTAATCGTTCCTTCTTCTAGCCTTCACCTCCGTCTCCTCTGCCAGTGTGCTAGACCCCAAGAAAATATTCATAAGGCTTAGGGAAGACACTGAGAAGGAGTTTTATTTCCATATAAGAGGACCTTCCCTTGGTGGAATTTGAGATGATGCCTGCAGAGAAAGGATCTTGCTAAAGGCTGTTTTGGAGGGGGATGTGAAAAATACAGCAAAAGATACTAATGCATTGTCGCTTTAGTACCTTTTAGCACTGGCTAACTGCACCAAAACCGCACAAATGTAGTGCTAATGTAGAATAATTTTCTCTATTTGGCTTCTCAGGGCTTAAAAACTGGAGGATTTCCTTCTGATTTGAGTCTTAGTCACTCCCAGTAGCTTAGCACAGCAGTGGCAGTGCAGCTTTGCTGTGAGCTCTGCGCAGCAGGTAGGGAGTATTCTTTTCATGAATGATGCAGAACCTGCTACAGTGAGAACAAGAACAAACACCTCACCAGAGGATGAAAATAAGCTTCACACAGATCTGGACTGATTTCACCTGTCATCTCAAACAACTGCAGAGAAGATCGCTCTTTCATAAGATGCCATCAGGTGCTCTAAATCTACCAGAAATAATGCAAATAAAATGTTTCAGAGAGTATTTATGGTTTGTGGTTTTTTTGTTTTTTTTTTTTTTGAACACTAGTCCAATCCACTGATTATTCACGTTAGCAGGATACAGTCCAACAACTTTGCTTAGCTTGAAAGCGGCGTCCCATCCATATTTCCCTATTGCTTTGTATGGGCTTTGTTTGTCCCATTGGTCTAGAGAGGTCTTGGATGGAGAGTAGAAGTGTGGCCATCACATAGGAGAAATCTCTTAATTATGAGTAAAATGACTTTTCTCTGAATAGTGGTCCCATAAGGTTGTGATCTTATTACAAGATAAGAGGTAAATGATGGACTGATTTTTAAAGCTATTTATCTACTTAACTTCTGTGCTGTTCCCTTCCCAGTCATTTTAAGCCTCCAAAAAAGAAATTTTTTAAGTCAAATATTAACCTCCTTGCACAATAATTCTTTTCAGATACATATAACTTGGCATATCTATGTGTGTTGAAGCGACAAAGTTGTCAGAGAGACTCTTTATAATTAAACAGTAATATTTGAGGGTTTAAAATGTTAGACAAATTTCAAGTAAAGGTGAATTGCCAGAGAAAGAGCAGCTGAGGACACCAGAGATACATTATAAATTCAGTTCTTCATAAAGTCATCATTTCAATATGTGTCTGGCTTTAATATGTCATTCATTTAAAACTTAGTGATTTTGTATGATGAGAAATAAAAATGAAATTTAATTCAGGTTACTGCTCTTCATTGAGGGCAATTTCACAGCATGTTCACAATGAGGGAAATGACGTATTCATTGTTTTTGAAAGTTTTGCAGTAGCTAATTAAGAAAGTAAGCTATATTTTCTATTTTCATTGCCCAGATATGATGAAAGCAGAATTACCTGCTGTGTTCTTACAATAAAATCAAGGTAAAAAGGAAGACAGTGTTTTTGAAGCGGTTATGAACAAAGTACAGCACTGGGTGCCAAACTTTTTGAAACACGTAGGTATTAAATCACAATATTGACTCAAAATTTCAAACAGGTAGTGGAAAATTATGATATTCTTGGAACAAAATGGACTTAAGAAAACTGAGAACCTCATGTTTGTTGTTTATTCGTAACTGCAATGTGTTGAAAACAAAACTGGTGGACATCTTATGGCTGACATTATTTGTTGGTTGATATAAGCACATATATTAAGCACAAGAAGCTAACTACATTTCATTAGAAAATATTTGAATTAATGACTTTATCAATAACTGGTAAACTGAGACTTTTTTTACAACTTATTATTTTGTCTGTGCTACCTTCTCTAGTTTGCTTCTCTGACATTTCTATCTTTCTATGATACAGTTTTTCTCGTACTCATCAGCAGTAGGGTCTCATTTAACTAAGCCAAGCTCTGCAATGTTTTAGATCTTCACCAAAATTCTAGTTTTGTAATGAAAATTGTGAAAGAAATAGACACAGATGTTTCCTCAGTTTCATTGAGTGCTGGGATTCCCAAATGGTGTCACAAAGATAATACCATACAGTTAAGTGCATAAACAACGTTGACAATGACTGCTGGAGTAATTTTCCTTTGTGTCCACAGTACTGTTCACTTTATTAGTAGAGTGATTAGAGTTAGAAAATTAATTGTAATTGAAAATGCTGATAGGTACTTGTTAACAACCCCAGGTGCTTAAAAAATAAAAAATTAGATCCTTCATGAATAAGTCACTTTTGAAAATATGACTGGAACTCCTAACTTTCTGAAATACTTTTGAAAATTTTACTCAAAAGTCTTGTTGAGAGTAAATGGTGATGGGGCAAGAAGGATGAAAAAAGATGTAGGAGCTTAATTGCACAGTTTTGGAAACATAGAAACTGGAAATTAAGTCGCTCAAAGGCTTTGAAAAACTTTGGCCAGGCTCCTTAAAGTCTTTTCCATCATAGAGGTCTGCACTTCACCCTCTTCCTTCCTGTGCAGTAAGAGAATGAATTGCAATTAGTGTAAAAGCTGAACTTGCATCTGACAGTGAACCAATGGAGCTAATTCAGATTTACAGCTATTCAGTTGAGACCATAATACAGCACACAGACATTTCGACAGAGCTAAATGGCTTTGACTGTCAAACTGGAAAACCCCAGAGCAAATACTGAAATAGAGCAAGGAGTCCTTAAACCCTGAAAACCCCACAGAAGGAAGATATCATAGACTGCTGGAAAATAACGGCATCTGGGAAACAAACTGTCACATCTATGTGTCCAAATATCAGCTCGGAGTAGCACAAACAACAACAACAACAAAAAGATTATTTTCCCCCGAGTGAGATTTTGGTGGTTTCACCTTCTATTTTCATTGCACCACTCTACAAAAAAGTATGATGGCAAATGAAAGAATGAATGGAACTGCTTTCACTGGAAAAAAATCAGCTCATCTATACGAAATTTATGAGGAAATACAGAACCATCTCTTGCTTTCCACCACAAGACACAAGCTGACAGCAACTTTGTATTCCAGAAAATCTGCACTCATTAGGGGATTCTTAAAAATCTATGAAACCCCAAAAGAACCTTACTTATCAGTATTATTGTTTCCTTGTACAGCTCCACATGTCTAATGGTACTTCTTGTTTGTCTCTAAAACATAGGTTATATGTTGGCCCACAACTGGGTGACTTTCCATGACTGGCTCTTTTAGGAATTACACAGTACTGAATAATGACAACAACAGCATTTACAGTTACTAGAATGATGGATGATTAGAGATGACAAATCTAAGGGATACTGAGAAATTGGAAGTGTCATTTTGAGAGTGCAGAAACTGGATTTCCCAGTTTTAACAATGCACAGTAATGAACAGAAGTATATCTGAAGCATTTATATAACTTTCATGGTTATAAAATTTGGAGTCTTATTCTGCAGTTACTTTTGGAAGAGCACACCATTCCTTGTTGCATTTTTAAACTCATGTTTTTTCTTACTTTAATTCTACTGGTCTTATAATTTAAACAAAGTAAGGACAAAACAGACCCTATGCGACCTGTCTGGCAACGTGTCATACTTCATAAGTAGTGTTATACATAGGACATGTCAATACAATTACCCGTTGTAATTATCTATTATTTCCAGTTTAAGAAGTGGAAGCTGTGTGGGGTGGAAACAAACCTTGAGAGATTTTAAATATGTCACCCATTACTGTCAAAAGTAGCAGTACCACCACTGAAAGCCATAAAAAGCTTGACCCTGCTGTAAGAAATCTTAAGTTTAGACAGTTTATGAGAAGTGGAGAAGAAATAAATCAAAGTGAAACAGAATTTGAAATTCCTGGAATTATTATCTAGAGGAATTACGTACATAATTATTCCTCTACTTTCTCTGCACAGTTTTAGTTCCTCAGCCATATTTTGAGAAATTTTCAGAAGCCACATCACAACTATTGGCCTGCACACACTTTTTTCTTCTTTCTCCCCCGCTTCATGTACCAGAGCTATTTTCTAGAAAGTCATAGAATGAATTTATTAAACTTCACCAGGATTTTATCCTTACTTTTTAAAATGTGATATGCATTAACAGGTAATATGACTTTTACATTCATGTGAACTACAGACCCCCTGTGTCATGAAATACATGTCTTCAAAACAGAAAAATGCCAGCAGTCTAGCAGTCACTGAATTATTGCCTGCAGATACTGATCAAGTGACCATGAACAAGCTGCTCAAGAAAAGCTGTCACCTAAAATGTGACATTGCCAGTCTTCTTAAAGAAAATATGTTTAGCAATTGCTTAAATGAGCCACTACTACTTCAGAAGCAAAAGGAAAGAATAGGAGACTGAGGGAAACAGGTTCTCCATTCCTCAAGACATTCCACTATTGGAATATTTTGTCATTGGTGTTGTCCCAAATACAAATGAAAAGCTGAAAAATATATTGCATGTATTTTATATGTATATATTTATAGGTGTGCACAGTAACACAGTTTCAAAGTTCCAACTAAATAAATGGGAAATATTTCAAAATGTTTTTTTCCTAAATTTTGGGTGAGTGTGTCATTAAACTGAGTTTTAGAAGAGATTTTTCATTTGCTATCCTGATATCTGTCTGTTTCTCCTGTGGGCATTTTTCTTGGCCCGAATACATTTTCCTTTATGCATTTCCAGTCATATGATGTCGATGACACACTACTTTGTTTGGTTATAGGTGAGTGTGAACTGTGTGAGGTAACTCTCCAGGAAGTTCTGCCTTCAGGGGACAGCACAATCCTGAAGCCTTGCAAGGCACCGGGCCAAGACAAAATGCACAGTTCAACATTGACTGATTAAAAACAAATATTTCAGATCCAAACCCTACTTCCCACCTCACCAAAAAAAAAAAAAGTCTGTTTTTTTTAAACCCACCCAAATGGAGACAATCTGTCTTTGTTTTCCTAATAGGAAAATTTCAGCAAAATTGAGTTTCTTAAAAAAAAAAATGTTGTCTTTGTAAACATTTCATTTTTCATGAGAAAATAAAATAATTCTAAAGGAAAATCCTCAGAATCAATTGGAACAGGGAAATCTTTTGCTAGTATTTTATAAAGATTTTTACAATGAACTCTACAAAACAATGATCAAAGTAAAAGCTTAGAAAATATTATTTTATAAAAGATTAGACAACAAGAAAAATGCAAAAAAAACCCCCGAACTCACAAAAACCCCAAAAGCCATAAAAATGTGATCCAAGAGTTAAAATGAGAACAGAGGATCCTAGACAGCATCCCTCAAAGCTTTTTCAGTCAGCAATGGCTGGAGAGGTGTTCTGGCATAAGTAACTTGCATTACTCAGCAGGGTCATGCATCCATACTGAGTCATTAGTCAGTAAAGCCTAGAATATGACATCTTCCTAGATCTCTGTATAAGAGCATGGCCTTCAAGAATTAAATGAAATAAAATTGAGAAGCAACATACATATCTATACAATGGGACAAAATGAACGGCTAAGTTCATTTGAGAATGAAATAGCAGTGTAACATATATATATACACACACGTATATACAGGTTGTATCTTGATCTTAATGCAAATTTTTAAACAGCAGGTGAATTTTCTGATATTTCAGTGGGAATACAAAATATGTATAGCATGCTACATCTCATTTCTGCTCCCTTGATACAAAATAATAAGTAGCAAAATTCTTTTTATTCAGTGCCTCTTATTCTGGATTGGAAAAGATGATGTACCTAAGAACAACCATCCCTGCTCGGATCAAAAGTTTACCTAACCAAGTATGTTATTGCACTCAGTGGGAAAGAGGAGATTTTTAGGGAAGATTCTAAGAACAGAGGAAGTATATAGTGATACTTCCCTGCAGTGACCTCCCACCTCCAAAAATTCATCTGTGAGCCAGAGGTGATGTTTCAGCATTTTCTCTGCCTAGATAGAGTTCACTTCCATGAACTTGCTTAGATTTCACTTGACTGATACAAGTTGTAGTATCTACATCGTTTTGAACCCTGAAGTTTCCCAGCTTAACCCCTCTTGTCTAAAGAACCATTTTTAAACACCTGCCAATTGCCCTTTCATTTGATGGCCTCTTCTTCTTGTATGGGAAAAGACAATGAACAGCCATTCTCTATTCATCCTGTTTCCCAGTGAAAATCTTTAAGATGCTATATGGGATCAATACACACCAGGAAAATAACAGCATGAAACTCACTTAACCTGCACAAATCAGGTGGCATCACATTGGAGTCAGCAAGGCTACAAAAGCCTGGTCATGTCCTATTATCAGTTCCAGTTAATTCAAAAATAGGATTGTTTCTCCAATACCTGTCGCTGATTTTCTGTCTCTAGTCTCAGTCTGGCTTCTACACATCTTCTGGTCTCCAGGAAGGCTTGACGTTGTGCTCTGTCTGATAGGTAGCTAATGAAGATTCCTGCGGTGTTCATACACATAAATAACACTGCCTGAGCCGCTATCTGCAACGAACAACAAATAGGATTTGATCAGACAAGAGAAGCAAAAATACCTGTTTAAAAAGAGAAAGAGAGAGAGCGAGCGAATGACTCCTCTGCAGTCATGTAGGCAGCAAAACTAAACTGTTAGGAAAGTTTACATAAAAGAATCTCTTGGATCTTACTTAGAGGCATCAAACATGTAAAATTCTCTCTGCCTTGAGGAAGAAATACGCAGTATTTGGGGGCATTAAACTCTAGCTGAACCACAAACAATGTTTCCAAGAACTGACTCACAATACTCCAGTCAGGAATGATTACAAACATAATTAACAATTTGTTTTTGCACTGCCTCTTCTGTACAAGCAACTTTGTGATTTGTTCCATGGCTCAGTTTGAGAACAAAGCCGTATTAAGGAAAACAAAGAGTATCAGTTAACTAAGAATTAATATCAGTGGTAATAGTTATTTTGTTATTATTGACCAAATTAAATAAATTCATTTTCAGACGATGCCAAAGGACAAGTTGGCACAGTTGGATTCCTGAACGATTCAGCAGGGGAAGCTGAAGGGATAACCAAATGCTTGCATAGCCTGTGCCTGTGCACACAGACCTGTTCTTCATTGATGCCTCCATAAGACCCGCGCTCTTTTTCCTTGTAGAAGGTGCGTCACAGCTTCTTCCTTTGCAGTATGAACTTAGCCAAATGGGAGTGGATCCTTGGACAGTGTAAATTTCAGTGGTTTATTTGTCTTTCATTGATACCTCTTTGTGCTCTGTATGTTTGGAAGGCAGGGCACAGCGGCACCGCTGAAGTGAGGATTGTTTGGGAGACTGAGTAAGAAACTTCTAATATTTGCAGGCAGTAGAGACAGAATGGAGACCCACAGTTTCATCAGCTTTCTCCAACACCTCATCCCTGTTACATGTGGTGATTTCATGTGAACTCCTCTCAGCTTCCATTTCACCCTGGCTTTTTTTAAGTTACGAGAGAGTCAGGAGTGAAAAATAAGTCCAGAAGTCATTAAAATTCCTCAAATGCAGCATGTAGGGTGAAACTGCTCTGACTGCTACCTGAGCTAGAGAAGACATCAGGGCACAGTGAACCAGCTGAAAGTCTGGAAAACCAGCTCCCCGTCCTCCTGCCAAGCCCCTGTGCTGATGAGGTCCCGCTGGGTGCACCCTGCCTTGTGGGATCACACCCCTCTCCCAGCTGGGAGACCAGCTGGGGAGCAGGCAGGGGCTACATTACCCTGCGACCACGTCACCTGCCCAGCAGAGCCACCCAGCCTCTGACAGCTCTGGGCCATAAAGCTATGGGTGATACCTACAGGATCATGCCAATGTCAGAACAGCCACACCAGGACAGAACAAGTGTTCACCAGTCAGCACTCTGTCTCAGCAAACAACAGCGAGTGCCCAGGTGGGAGTACAAGGATAAAATAGTAGACACAAATACAAGAATAAAGCAAACATCCAGTGATGTTTTGTCAAAATGGTCTTGAACACTCCAGCAATCTGTGGTTGTGGAACACTGTGGGCTAGAGGTTGCATTTTTGTAGTGTTATCTGATAATCGGTCTCCCTAAAATCAAAGTGTTGCTTGTCCTAATAGAAAAGAGAAAATATTCAGCAAAATTCCCCAATCTCATTGTGACGCTGTGCCTCAGACCTGCAGGTCTCACTTCTCACATTCATGTGGGTTTGAAAGTGAGATTTGATATCAAACCAAATGCATCTGGCAGAAACTTCAGCTTTATATATTCCCGCATTTCTGAATCTGGAGTATTGTTCTATGGTAGTACAGGGAATTCATTTACAATTTTTACGCCATGATGAGATAAGAATGAATATCCTGGCTCCAACTGAAGTTTTGTCTAACCTTTGCCAGTAATAGTTGTAATAGGCAAAGCTTGTGAGAAATAGGGCATGATTAGCATGATCTTTGCATCTTCCTGGCTTCCGGGATCCTGTGGTTTACAGCACCTCTGAGCTGGAGGCGGCACACTCTATCCGTCTGCTTAACTTTTTCTGATGCCTTTCTGAAGTTAATTGTACTTTTGGCCCCTATGGCATTCAATGACAAAGATTTCTACAATTTAATCAGGCACTTTGTGACAAAAATGTTTCCTTTTGTTTGCTTTAATTTGCAGCCTTATCATTTCTTTGAGTGCCGCATCATGCTTATAATATGAGAAAAGGTGACTAATCATTCCCGATTCGTCTTCCTCTCACCATTCCTGATTTTACTGACTTACAGCATTACCCCTCTCAGCCTTTTATTTTTTAAAAGGGAGGAGTTTGAGACTATTCAGTCTCACTGCATTTGTCACTATTCCACCTCTGTGCTTACTGCTTTTTCCCTGTTATCTATCTACCTTACCCTCTTTTACTGGAGTCAGGGTGCTCTGGACCAGCGAGCTGCCCCCACTTTCCGGCGTTGCTCCAAGATAAAACAGAGAATACAGTAATTCAGCTCATGAGATAACTCCTTTCTGGTGCAGGCTCCTAAGAGGCGTATGCTGAGCTGACATGAGATAGGACGAGTTGAGAATTACGTTGTTCAGCAGGACAACTGAAATCAGCTGTGGGTGGATGGAGGAGCCAGTGTTTCATGCCTTTTTGACTGACTTGAAGATAATCAATGCTCACACACTAGTAAAGCTAGGACGTTGGGTGGAAAAAAAAAGAAAAGCCTTTCACAGCATTTGAAACGTGCATTTCAACAGTGAAGGCAGTGGCAGGGTGCTCTCGTTTGCTTGCAAATGTGAGTGCAAGTTCCTCACAAGCCCAGTGCAGTCACCCGTCTCTGCTAATACTCAGGACTAGTGCCACTCACTTCAGCAGATCTCCTTAGAGCAAAGGCAGTAGAATTTGGCTTTCAATTAGATTTCATGAGCACATAATTTGATTTGGACAAAGGGAATTACGGAAAACATGTTACAGGTAAAACAACAGCTTACTAAGAGGCAGAATCTGCTTTTTTCACACATAGTATTCTGATTGAAACCAACCTAAAGAGTAAAGCACTATGCCTTGCAAGGATACTGATCTCTGTCTCTTGTTAATAAAAGAATAAAAAAGACATATAAGACTCAAGTCTCTCATTGCCACTTCTTTTTCCTACATTTTACTGTGGCCAGTTCCAGAAGTCTTGCAGGATTTTCTACTGTCTATCATCAGGGCCACAAGCCAGGGCAAACTCCGATTTTATAAGACATACACAGTTTCATATCTTTTTGACTGGCCTGAAGATAATCAATGCTCACACAGTAGGAAAGCTGAGGTATAACGTGAAAAAAAGAAAATCTTTTCACAACATTTATAAGCTCTTTAGTCTATTTGTACCTTGCACAGCACTCAAATAAGCAACTGTAGCAGAGACTGCAAGTGATCTTAAAAAGCCATGAGTGATATGTTTTGATGTTAAATAGGGCTCTGGGGAGGTCTTCTTGAATATTTATAAAATGCAAAAAGAAGGTACCTGTCACCATGCTGCTTGGGAATACCTGTGTAACAGGATCAGCACTGTCCCTGCTGAACCTGCAGTTGCACAAATCACATAATAGGATGAACAGAGCTAAAGAAAGTTACTTGACAAGATCATGCAGGTAGTTAGAAGCAGCCGCTAAAATTTTTAGTCCAAAACTCAGCTTCCCATATTTCTCATAGGAGGCAATTAAGAGCGTAGTTCACAGAGAAATCACTTGGCAAATAAATTTGCATTTGTAAAGCGTCCTTCGTACAGGCACCTTGGAGCCCTTTGCAAAATCGATATGAAAACTACCCAAAAACAAAGGCAATGAAAGGAGCAGATGCAGGTCAGACGAGAAAGCTAAGTTTAAATTTGACAGTACACATTGATTCAAATAATTTCATTTTTGTCTGTCACTCATTGTATATAAAGGGCTTAGCCGAGACAACTGAAACCAAGACAACATTTTGAGTGAATTTGCAACCACCAGATCTCAGACAAAGAAACAATTAAAAAGCTCTGGACACAGCTGGTCAAGAAGGAATATCAGTCAAAGTATGTACAGTACAGTAATGTAAGAGAACAGGAAAAGCAGAATTCATTGAAAACACAGTGAAGTAGCTCACAAGTCTGTTGTGAAGTGGTAGGTGAACCACGACCACAGACATCTTATCAAGACACAATCGAATGACATCGAATCGAATCGAAATCGAATTGACAGGGAACTGCTGGTGAGGGTGCAGCATAGGGCTACCAAGATGATTAGGGGACTGGAACACCTCTCTTATGAGGAAAGGCTGAGGGAATTGGGTCTGTTTAGTCTGGAAAAGAGACGGCTGAGGGGTGACCTTATTAATGTGTACAAATACTTAAAGGGTGGGTGTCAGGAGGATGGGGCCAGGCTCTTTTCAATGGTGCCCAGTGACAGGACAAGAGGGAATGGGTACAAACTTGAGCATAGGAAGTTCCATCTCAACATGAGGAGGAACTTCTTTACTTGGAGGGTGGCAGAGCCCTGGCACAGGCTGCCCAGAGAGGCGGTGGAGTCTCCATCTCTGGAGACATTCAAAACCCGCCTGGACGCGTTCCTGTGTAACCTGCTCTAAGGTGACCCTGCTCTGGCAGGGGGGTTGGACTAGATGATCTCCAGAGGTCCCTTCCAACCCTATGATTCTATGATTCTATGATTCTATGAATGTAGTTCATGAAACGGGAATTTCTGAAGGGTACAGGTGAGTTAGTGAGAGCAGAGCTGGGCTAAGCGTAACAACAGCAATTTGTAGGCATTTCTGCTGTTAAGACCACCTAATTGAGTTTGCCTTGATTTGGAGTTTGCACAGATTCCTGTGAGTTTATGAACAATTGGCAGAGAGTTAGAGGAGGGTTTGCAAATGCCGGAAATTTTAAAACTTCAAAAATCATGACTGAAATATGTTTTAATTTTGACATGATTCCTCTTTGAAAAGATGTACTTGTCCATCAGGGACAATTACATAAAACCATAAGGCCGGCTGTAGAGTCTCCTAATTCAGTGCTCTCTAAGACCTGTTTATGGAGTTTAGACATCTATGGAGTGCATAGTGATTGAGTTCAGCATTTACAAAGAGCCCATAATCTGAGGAAAAGTGAATATTTAGAAACATTCAACAAATTCAACAGATTAGAAATATGTTGATTGATAGCTAGTCCTAAAAGACAGTAATTGCCGCAGACAGTCTTCATCATGAGTAGCTGAACCAACGGTAGCATACATTCACATGGAAAGCATGGTGGAAGTAGAGGAGAGAAAGCTGGTAAAGTTTAGATATAATTCTGAAATCCAGGAGGACAGAATCTCAAGTGCAGAAAGAAACCCTAGTGTGCACTGCAGAAATTAACCTATTATTAACCTCTTCAGCAGGTAATTTTGTTCTGCTGCATAGAAACAGAGCAGTGCTGGGGCTGATTTCACCAAAACACATCTGAAAAGTAAAGAAATGGTTTTCAATATAATCTCCAGTTGGACATTCTCGAGGCAGATCAGTCCTAAAAAGCAGGAATTTCATTAATTCATGAAATGAGCCTGTGGGAAATTCTTTAATTCTTTTCCTATTTTGCTTCCTAATTTTGGATTGGCTTCAACAATGGATTAGAGTACTTCTTGTCTGTTTTGGGAAAACTGGGAAGGTAAAGCTGTTGTGCTTCTTTAAGAGTGTTTTCAGCATGTGCCACATAAAGAACTGGTTGCTATGGTAATTATTATTGGTTAATTAGGTTTGGAGAAGCATTTTGATTCATCATTAGTTGTTTAACTAAAAATAGCAGCTCACCACAAAGTTGCTTTTTTTAACTAAAATGTCTCAGAAACCCCATTGCCCTCTCTCCCTTCACCATCACCCCCTTGCTTAGGTTACTGTGAAGGAAAATAACTTATGCTCTTATTAGAACTTATCACCAGGAATGAACTGAGGGTTGCATGAGAAGCATGGGATTTGAGACCAAAACACTCTACTTTGTTTTGAATAGGAACATCTGGCAGCGCAGACTCTACCACTCTCTCACTGCTGGGCTGCAGCAAGCCGCTACCTCCAGCTGAGACCATGATTTTATGAATCAAAGCTCCTGGCAGTGAAACTAGTACCTGTATCTCTGTACTGCCTCTTGCCCACCTTGATCCCTCAGCACAACTTCCCCTTTGTCGTGCCAGATCAATTATTTGTGGGACCATGCTGTGAACTATATCAGGGAACTTGGCCAACTTAAAAAACAAACATTTGGCGTTGGCAGGGATTTTCCTATCTAGAGCAGTCGTCTGATTGAGTTCACAGCACAGCCTCCACAGGGAGAAGAAGCACGTGAACATTCATAGTTGGCACTGCTGCCAACTCATTAAACTGAAATCATTGCTACCTTATTGTTAAACCACCTTGTAAGGAGTTTTTTTATTCCCCAAGTTCACTCCTTCTGATTTCTCCTGGGCCTAAATGCTAAATGCCAATGGCCATGATAGAAGATTTTGGGGGCTTCTTCATCAACATTTATTGGAAACCAGCCTATCCGACAAAGATGACCAAACTGCTGCCGTGACTTTCCAGAAAGCTTGTCTGTCCCTCATCCTCTATATCGTCCAATGCATAAGTACAACAGCTGTTTAACTCCTACTCATGGCTGGAGTGAGTGCTAACTCTTATCTAATCTACATATATATAGCTTACTGAAAGACAGGAGATACCATACACCCGAGAAAACAGGAATGGAGAAAGGTATATTGTTTATTCTTGGTAAGTTTAGTCGAGCACAGACTACGAGGGTTAAGAGCAGTGCTTTACCCACCCTGTTATGAAAGGAGCCATTTGTATCAGTGTCACCTCCAGATTTTGTGTTTAGAACTGAGCTTTGTGGTTCAGCTGTGCACAGCTCCCATGGGAACATTGGCTCATTCTTCAAAAACTCAGATTTTATTTATGTCTCTAAGACAGCTGAGGTCTTTTAAGAAGTCTGGTCTTTCTGCTTCCAGAACAGGCATTAGAGGACTTCACTACGTACTTAGGGACACAGTCTGGCCTTTAATGTGCATGAAATCTGTAGCCTGCAAAGCCAGTTGGTCCTGTCAAAACACGGGGTGTACCCCAAAGAATTATTAGGTTACCCTCAATGAGAGTGACTGGTTTCAGACACGTTTTTCTCCATGCTATTGAAGAATATCCTAACATGCTTATTGCTCCTGTACTGCTAATGATTTAGAAAACAAAGACCATTTTCCCTCTGAACAATGACAAGTTTGCATAAAATCAATTGTTCTAGTTCAAGACAGAGCTCAGAAATATGTATCTTTAATATTCAGAACAAGAGTTTAATTTGCTGTTAGAAAAATAGCTATTTCCTTCTTGCTCTTCCTCTCATTGAATCCATTAGAAAAGTAGAAAATTGAATGTCTGATTAAGTTGTTCATAGGTAGCTCAAACCATACAATTTGGTAAGTCAGTCAGCTATCAACTGTGGCAAGATGTTTGCAACATGGTGTGGTACAAGAGATTTTTCGGGAACATCATACCCTATCATATCATATCCTATCAGACACATGAGGGCTGACATAACTGGAGTGATGCACAAAGGCAATCAAGAAAATATATAACCCTGCTAGTGCCATCAAGCAGCCCCAAATGGCAAATATTTTTCAGCACATCTCCTCTAACTTCCCTTGAGTTTGTTTAAAATTTGGGATTCGGGCATAATCTTAATAAAATAAAAAAAAAAATGTATTCTGGGACGTTGGATAACCTTTTTTGGTGCTTTTCTTTTTATAAATGTTAAAGTGACTAGACACGTCTGGGACAATGTCAGTAGTAGGGTCATAGCCCATGCATACAGGAGAATGGACAGAGATGGGTAAATGAGCTTCAATTTTTAGTAACTGTTTTCCATGGCTACAGGGTACTCTGCTGAACTCTCTCTCTGACCCTCATCTAGGAACTGATCCTGAACTGCACAATGAAATCTGGTGATCGTCTCCTGTTCACTGAGCAGCACAGCACTCTTTTGTCCTCATTTTGCACACAGGATGCTATTGCGGATACCTGAAATGTTCCTATTTAAAATGGACAATCTTATTCTTTGATGTGAATTATCTCCCTTATTCAGTGTTTTCTGTGTGCTGGTTGGGTACCCTCTGCCTGTACTCTGCAACAGCTGCATTGCAGGGTAATAACAAGGAGAATTCTAAAGCCAAACCTTTCACATGTCATCATTGTATTGTCCAAAAACTTTGCCCCATTTGGTGTGTTTAGGTAAACGTAAAAGGCTCGGACAGGAATCTCTGTTTTCTTCTTTAAATATATGTAACCTCGAAAACACAGTACATGTACTACAGAATTACTTTAAATTACCTGTGCTGCCTAACCAGGACTAGATGCTGTAACAACTCACAAAAATCAGTAAAAACCAAGGCACAGAACAAATCCTGGCTCAACAGAGAAACACACTGGAAGCAGCCCATGGCAATCAGGGTAGGTGAAGAAACTGTTGAAGTGACGATATTGCCCTGCTCAGCGCTCAGAAGGGAATGTAAAGCAGCTGTGGAGATTCTCTTTCTGCACTTCCATTTTTCAGACTCATGAAGCTCAGTCTGACACTAAAATTTTCCCTACACATTTTTTTTGTGTGAAGTTGATCTCCCTTACAAGCTGAACATTTATTTTTCAAAACAAACACCAAAGCAATTACATTCAATAGAGGCCACATTCCATTTAAAGCCACTGGAGAAATAAATTACTCCTAATAACAGCTACAGCATCTAAACAAAGATTTATAATAAATTTATCTGAAATGGGGAAGCACACTCACAACATCCTAGATATTAAGAATGAAAAATTAATCCTGGATTTTTTTGAACCAACCCTTACCAAATGCTAACATTTCCCCTTGCATAACATACATGGATATCTGAATTGTAAATACCTGTCTCCCAATTCAGATGTACCACTATCTGGGGAGGAGGCATCAGACATAGATAACTTTCCAGTGACAAAAAATTCCAGCTGACACCCAGTCTAGAAATGTCTGAGAGCATCACTGAGTTCTAGGGCGCACCTGGACACCGTAAAATTAAGACGTCTAAAGCGAAAGTCACTTTTGGAAATGTTCCTCAAATTATCTCAGTAGTTCTGTCTAAGTCAATGCAAGATAGCCAAGGCAGAAGAACTTGTAGTACTTCCCTTAATAGATTATACAACTGATTAGGAGTAATGGTAGGGGAAAAAAAAATCATCAAGGCTGCTATGCAGCATTGGAAAGAGTTTAACTACATTTTAAGGAAAACAGAATTAGGTAGTCTGCATTTCTGCTAAATGAGTTTGGGGTGGTGTTCTGCACAGCTTTTTTTATTGCTCTAGATAATGACTCTTATCCAAAGTAGGATGTCAAAGGTGAGTGGGCAATAATTATGTTTGTGGGGCTGACAGCGGTTCATCTTTTCTGACACACTTCATTGCTGTTTTCGTCTGATGAAATGTATGCATGTCCCAGCAATTACCTGCAGTACATACTCCATGTCTCTTCCCAACGGAAGTGGGAATCATCATGATGCGTGCACAGGTGACCGTGCTTCGGTGCATTCTGCAGAGTTATAACAGCCTGCACAAGACAAGCTTTTCATTTTTCTTCTAAGCTATGTGAGGCCAGGTCATGTGTGTTTTCCTCTCAATTATCAAGCTTTGGCCATAGGTGTAGGAAAGAAGCAAGATTTTGCAAATAATTTCTTCCCCTCTGGTATTGCAATGGAAAAAGAGAGTAATAGCAAAATGTAATGATCTAAAATTACTCTTGAACTCTTTATTTCTTGGTAAAGACAGCCTTATGAAAGGCACTCCAGTCCGGGTGAGAGTGAGACTAATATCTATTAGAAAGTAAATTGGTTTAACTGAAATAGTACAGAAAATACTGGTAATGAAAAATAGATGAGGGATATCATAGTGTTGAGTGTCCTTTTCCAAACACCCCTTGACCTTCAAAGCCTGCTCATACTCTGATGGGAAGCTCTGCTGATCAGCTGTTTGTGTTAATCAGTTATACCTGCTGGCAAACAAACCACCCCCCAACAGCTGTTCTTTTTTTAGACTATTTACCAAAAAAGAAAAAAAAAAGGCAAAACAGTGCTGGAAACAAAGGCTCTTTACATTTTATTATCAGCTTTTTTAACTAAAGGCCAACGGCAAGGCTAAATTTTTCCCACAGTTGCACCTGTGGGTGGCTGTCATTTTGCACAGGTGCAATTAGAGACAGAGTTTGCCCGTTGAATCTACAGCTGATCGATGTGTGGGAAGACTGGAGTAGATTTACAGATCCCGGATCAGGCTGCAGGTTTGCTAGCCCAGACATAATAAGGAAAATATCTCCTCTCTCCAAATTTCCCATTATGGCTGCTATGCTTCCATTTTAAATTATGTTTGGAAAAGTGACCTGAAAATCCCAATGAAAGCAATTTGGTATTCCCCATGTTTATTTTTCCCCTCAGTATCTACTTTTGTTGTTGACTATGATGAAAATCAAGAAAAGACAGAATTTAGCAATGACATTTTTAGAGTCATTTCCTAGTAAAACATTTGGAAAAAAATAATTTTAAAAAACCCCAATCACCTACTTTTTCAGCTATCCCTGTAGCTAACATTGGGCTGTAAACATGGCAAATCATAGCCCCTGGGGCCTGCCCTTACTTTGGAGAAATCTTGGGTAGCATAAAGGTGGTGGGCTGTAGTCTGACTTCAGAGTACACAGAATTCTGGGCAGCCTTAATCACACCGAGAACCAGTTCTGATATGACCTTGGGAGACCACAGGAAATAGAAAGCCCGTGAAGATATGGATGAACCTGCAAGGAAAACTTTAGGATGGTTGGGGATGGGCGATAGGGCCCAGGAAGCTTTGTCCTCCAGAGCTGAGCTGAACACAGCTTAGACACAGTGAAAGACATGAATCACTCAAGGTTAAATGGGAATTTTATTGATAACTATCCAACGTTACTCACTATTCTCTTTAAGTCTGCTTTATCTCAATATTTTTAACTCTCAATTAGGAACTATCCTGGAGAGAAAATAGGCAAGGGACATGGGAGCAAATGGAAATGTACCAGACAAAAGCCATGAGAGGTTACAGCATTCCAGACCAGCTGGATTAAAACTTTATCTCAGAGAGTTAGGCGAGGACAAACGTTTTCCTTTGTGAAACCTGTGGGTGTTGTTTTGCTATTAGTCACGGTGAATGCTTCAGTGTTGTGAGCTAGAAGAAGTCAGACTGACATCAAAAGTACAGAGAGTGCTGTGGGAAAAAGTTGACTCAGTCCTTTGGCTGGCAGAATACACCACAGACGAATAATGAAGGATTAGGTTTCTTCTGCCACTTTGCTAGCAGAGGAGACATATAGCACAGGGCTCATTCTGCATTGACGCTGATGTGACCTAGGACTAATTCCTTTGAAGACAGTTGCTTTTTCTGGTGTAAAACAAGGATGGGATTAACATCAAGCCCTGATATTTACTGTGGGCCAAATTCTGCTTGCCTGATAATACAAACTATGCCTTTGTTTTCACTGCTTGTGTAAGCATGAGAAATAGAAACTGGACTGTTCGTGGAATATTAAATAAATGATTCAAGACAAAACAACCGCTGTCTCTGATGTTGAATAATGAATCCTGCTGATACCAGTGAGAGCTGCTGGGAGTATTAAATCTTGATGGACATAAACTAAGGAGAGAAGCCCCCCAGATGTTTTACATCAGCATAGCTGTGTATAAATTCATATAGGGTTTGATCCAATGCATGGCCAATGAATGCTGTCCATATTTTTGCAGGTTCTTTAAAGGCACCAACCCAGGAGCAAGGCCAGTCTTAATCTGCCCACACAGAAATGCATTGGCTTCAAAGGGAAATATGCTTGGGCAAAGCCGTGCTTGGTCTTAATGAGTATTTAGCTCACATATCTACTATTTAGATCAATATAGTCATGATGCGTAAACATTTCTCTCTTAGGAGCACTCAGCAGATGAGTGCTTGAAAAGAAATTGTGTGTGGCCTTGGACATGCTGGGGTATGAATACCAAGGCTGACAATGCTGTGTTTCAGGGCACAAAAAAAACCCCAGAATTTAAGTCAAGAATTACCTGACAAAGTGGATTTGTACTGGAATTTAAGGCCGTGGAGAGAACATTACTTCTGACCCTTAAAAAATAAAACCAAAGACAATCGGTTTTAGAAACTGACCTTCCCATTTGTTTGATGGTTTTTGGAAGTCAGACAGAGCTAATAGTTAGGTCTATGAAAGGGCCCAAGGAGAAAGGACACAGTTAATGACAAGGTGAGACATTTTCTACTGTTTAATGCTTGATCCAAAGCCTGTTCTGTTTGATGGAGATATGCCTGCTGGCTCTGATGGCTTTTAAAGCAGTTTCCTCCAACAATCATGGTTTTTTAGCTATCAGAACAAGTGAAATGAAGCATTTCAGATATCCCAGGGAATCGTTTATGCCTCATTCTTGATAACAATTTGATTTTTTTTTTCCCTCGAAGAATTAACTGCACACAGTACTCGAGGTGAGGCCTCACCAGTGCCGAGTACAGAGGCACGATCACTTCCCTACTCCTGCTGGCCACGCTATTCCTGATAAAAGCCAGAATGCTGTTGGCCTTCTTGGCCACCTGGGCACACTGCTGGCTCATGTTAAGCTGGCTGTCCACCAACTCCCCCAGACCCTTTTCTGCTGGGCAGCTTTCTAGCCACTCTTCCCCAAGCCTGTAGCATTGCTTGGGGTTGTTGTGACTGAAATGCAGGACCCGGCACTTGGCTTTATTAAACCTCATGCAGTTGGCCTTGGCCCATCGATCCAGCCTGGTCAGGTCCCTCTGTAGAGCCTTCCTACCCTCAAGCAGATCAACACTCCCACGTAGCTTGGTGTCATCTGCAAACTTACTGAGGGTGCGCTCAGTCCCCTCATCCAGATCGTTGATAAAGATATTAAACAAAACTGTCTGGAGACAGGCAAGACAAATTTGGAGAACCAGAAAAGTTTTATGAATGGCTATTTAAAAAATTTCCTTAATGAAAACCAAAAAGTGTTTGTGTGTGTCTGCATGTGTGTGTGTTTTAACATTTTCAGTTCTTGGCAGATTATATAAAAGAAAACCAGCCCTTGCATTTTTTTCCCTTTCTCTAGTTAGTAGCAAAGAGATGCAACTACTGGGCTTCTGGGCAGCTCAGCCCTGTAGGTGTGCAAATGCCTTTCTTAGACTGGTACAACTCTGGTGGCACCCAGAAGGGAAAATGTGGCTACCTAGAGATATTTAAGATTCAAAAGACACCTATAGTATGTGGGCAGTATAAGGTAGCCCTCAGCTCCCAGCTTCCACTGAGTACAACTGGAAATTGAAATGGAAGAGTCATTACCACTCAGAGTTGCAAAATCCCTCCTCTGGGAGATTGGGGCTCCTGCTGACCTCAGTATTCAATAAAAACTCTTTGCTGAATCACAAGGGCAGACACTGCTGATCTGCAGGACTTGCAGTTGTGAGACATGGTAGCTCAGCAGCCAGCCCTGTCCAGGGCTTGCAGGAACGCAGCAGTACCACTGGATTTGGATGGATCATCCAGACATTCTGGAAAAATGTGTCCTAATCCATTAACTGTGAAGATGTGCTTCTCTTCAAAATGATGATAATGATAAAAAAACCCAGGATGACGTACTTCTACCTACCAGCCTACTTTCACCAAGAAGAACAAGAACACCTGTATTCCACATGTGTGTTTTATGCCATCCTTTACTCTGAACAGAAAACCCAGCATGAATTTGGAAAGTATTCATCGTTACAAAGAGATTCCTGTATCCAGCAGGAGTAGAAATGGCTGTCTAAAAATCTTTCTTTAAAGGTTTCTCTATACTTGCTCTGAACTGCTGATGCTGATTTTGTAGTCTGAAAATAAAGGCATTTTGCTGAAAGACTGCATTGCCCTTCACAACATGAAAAACGTGATTAAAGTACCCTGGCAAGGTCAGAGTTTATTGCCCTTGAAGAGAACATTAGTCACCATGTTCCCTGAATTACAATTGTGTGCTGCTAAGGCCTTTTTCTTTATTGAAGAAGGAAGGGAACATTTTCTGTCTGTTCAAAAGTAAAAGCCCAATTCCCTGCTTTCCGGCAGGGTGAGATGCTCAGCCCTGGGAAAGGTGCTGTGCTAATCCAGTAACAGAAAGCACCTCAGGTCTAGTGGCCCATACTGGGTGTTACACATGGAGAAACTTTGAAAGAGACAAACTACCCCACGAGGCTTCCCAGTGCATAGGATGGGTATAAATGCAAAGGACGAGCCAGGATTCTTCCACCTCTCATCAATGGTCCAGCTACTCAGCGAGCATGAACTAATCTCTATATTTACTTACGGCACTGTATGCCTATAATGTTTCCATTTTTCGTGTGTACCTTATATCTAAGAATAGTTCTAAAGTCAGCTGTAGTCCCAAAGATGTCAGAGACAATATCCATATCTTTTAATGTACACAAGTACTTACATATTTTGCTTAGAGCAAAATTCTTATTCTTTGTAATTAAGTGGCATATGCACCACAACTGTATATAATGAACAGAACCTACAATAATGACGATCCTCTGAATATATTTATATATTTATTTTAGAGATATAAAAATTAAACACATCAGACCAGTTTTAGGACATCAGAGGAGGAAGACTGAAGGTCAATTAAAATGAGCTGATGATGACCTGAAAAATATTTTTCACTGTGTAAAAATGGCCCCTCCTTATTCAGCAGATTCACTCTTTGCTATTTCTTTGCCTTCAACAGGACTTTATTGACAAAAGAGTCCTTTCACCAGTTGTTACCCTCTTGGAAGAGACGATTAGATTCTGTCATTTTCTTGCACCATCAGAAATATTATTGGCTAATGGTTGATCCAACATGTCCTTCGCAAATCACAGATATAAATCCTTGAAGCTGTGGCATTTCAGGCTACATAAATGAAGCTAGTTCAGACTAATCCATCAACCTCAGTGTAGCAATCATTAGAAATACAAAACGGTTTGCTCCTTTGGAAACTGGGGGTTGAGAACACTTTGCATCATAGCCAGAATTAGGAGCCAGTATCATTTAATTATAGAAAGTAGGGCATGAGAGGACCTTGACAGGTCATTTAAGCCATGCACCAGGTCCTGGATATTATCTAAATCACTCCTAAAAAAAATGCCTCTCTAAACTGCTTAATCATACCTCGGGGTCAAGCCTCCCAAGAAAAATGAGGTTATTTAAGTTATTGTTATTAGGTTATTGTTACAAAGTTTCTCCTACTATCTAATTTAAATATTCCTTATGATAACTTAATACCACATCATCACTTGATAGTTATAGATGAAACAAAAACCAATTAATTTCTTCCTTTCTGTAGGAACCCCTTCCATATTTGAAGGCTGTCCCAGTCTCCCTTCAGCTTCTTTTTCTCTAAAGCAATCCTCTTCCTACAGAAGCAGTGAAAATGAACAATATCTATTGAAACTGAAAACAGTATGTTTAAAGATCATCAGTACTTTGTTGGGAGAAGTTTAGTTTCTAGCTTTTTAAAGGAAGGATAGTGTCAGTTGCTCAAAATATTGTCCTGGCATTGATATACTGCCTAAACATAAACCTGCCTCTAGCTTTCCTTGTCAGCTAAGATTGCTGAGAAAGCCATAGTGAGACCACAGTTCACACACAGGTTTATCAGATATCTCCTAACACTTATGTAGCGATCTGACCATCTGAAACTGAATGGTTGGTACTGATAGAGGAGCTCTTTTTGCTGGTGGAAAGAAAGGACATGTGCTACTGATATTCCTCAAACCCTCCCACCTGTAATATTGCACATACCACAGAGATCTAGCAGGTGGAGACAGAATTGCTCCCCAAAAGAAGCATGTAGCGTGCATGTGCCTGATGTTTGTTATCAGCTTGTGCTTGGGGACGGCCTGGTGTCACCAGATGGGGATGGGGAAAGCAAGGATGCTGCTTTGAGCTTTGAATCACAGAACAACTCTCATGAAGAAGTGATGTGCCAGGTCAGGTGATGACATGCGGTGGACTTGGTAGTGTTAGGTTTACGGTTGAACTTGGTGATTTTAAGGGTCTTTTCCAACCTAAATGATTCTATGATTCTATGGTACAGGCCTGCAGTTAAGTCCAACAGTAGGACTCAAGGCTGGAATGGACTGGAGTGCAGAAGGCATGGCACATGTCTTAAACCATGTCTCTAACTGCAATCACAGGAGCTGTGCCCTGCACTGGCTGTGTGTTTGCTTCAGGTTGGATTTGGAGATATTAATTCTGCCCTGCAGATCTTCAGGAGATCTTCATAACTGTCTACTTGGAACAATACCTGTACTGCTATCACAGAATCATGGAATAAATGAGTTTAGAAGGGACTTCTGGAAATTGTATAGTCAAACCTCCTTCCTCAAAGAAGGATCACCCAGAGCAAGTTCCCTGGGGTTTTGTCCAGTCAGGTTTTGAATATTCCTAAGGATGAAGACTCCACAACATCTCTGGGAAACCTGTTACAGTGTTCAATCACCCTTAGGGTAAAAAATGTATTTTTATGTTTAAGTGGAATTTACTGTGTTTCAGTTTGTGCCCACTGGCTCTCATCCTGTCACTGGGCACCACTGAGGAGAGTTTGGCTCCATCTTCTTTAATACCCCCAGTAACATATTTATATATATTAATCAGATTAACCCCACACACCTCCCCCTGAACAGTCCCAGCTCTCAGCCTTTCCTCATTTGTCAGATGGCCCTTCATAGCCCTTCTCTGGACTCACTCCAGTATGTCCATGTCTCTCTTGTACTGGATAGCCCAGCACTGAGCATAGCACTCTGGATGCATTTCACTAGGGCTGAGCAGAGGGGAAGGATCACCTTCCTTAATCTGCTAGGAATGTTCTGTTTAATGCAGCCCAGGAGGCCCTTGGCCTTCACGTTGATGGTTCATGGTCAATTTGTTGTCCACCAGGACGCCCAGGGCCTTCTCTGCAGAGCTGCTTTCCAGCTGGTCAGCTGCCAGTCTGTACCGGTGCATGGTGCATTCCCCCACAGGTGCAGAACTTTGCATTTCCCTTCTGTTGACCTCCATGATGTTCCTGTCAGCCCATTTCTCCAGCCCAGTGAGGTCCCTCTGGATGGCAGTGCAATCATCCAGTGTACCAGCCACTCCTCCAAGTTTTGTATTGTCTGCACCGTGTAAGACTGCTTAACTCTGTTGAGCTTGGTGGCAGTTTGTGGGACTTAAGGAGTCCCAGGAGATACTCTCATAACCACTATAATGAGATACTCTTATAAACACTTAAATGGTTTAAGGAGTCCCTTAGCTTTAAGGAGTCCCTTAGCTTGTGGAGTGACGAAAATCTCAGTTGCTACCTCCCTATACTTTTAAGTCCCTAGATCACATTAAAAAATGGGCTCTAGGCCAGATGACTGTCGTGGGAATAGCTGCTATGGCCACCTATCTTTCCATGTTTTGTAAACCACAGTGTTGATACAAAGTCTGTGAGAATTTTTTTGTGTGTGTATTTATGATTTGGATTTTTAATCCTTTCCTTATTTGTAGGATGCTCTAGCATTTTCTTTTTTTTGTCTGAGATTCCTTGAATTGTCATTTTGTGGTAAAGGCCACTAAGCTCTGACTAAGCATCTTGCAAGTTCTCTGCAAATCTGCAACTGCTGAGTCCATGTTGATGTTAGCCAGAAGACGACAGTTTGATTTCCAGATTATAGTTTGAGTTTTAAATGATAGTAATTAGAAAAAATGTCTCTTAATTAATGGTGTGTGTATTTTCCATTTTTAAATTGCACCTATAAACTCTCTTTAGATATACACAAGCTTTAGGAACATAGTAAATATTATTTTGACTTGCAAATGTAATTACTGAACCTGAAAGCAAGTACAAAAAAAAGAAATAAAACATGAAATTCCACAGCATTGCCTTTGCTGAGTATTTGTATCTACCTAATACAAAAATATGTAAATATATGAAGTGGTTTAAACTGTTAGAAATGTAAATATGGGATATTATTAAATTTTATTACATATATTGGTTGGTTTTGGATTTTAAAAAATCAACTATGTCAAGGTTATTTACAGTAGTCTTGTGTTGCAGAAGAAAACCAGAAGTGATCTCAAATACTCTTCCTTCTTGTACATCATCAAAAGAGTTCTTTAATAAATAACACTGGGATAGACCATTTGTAAATTCAATGAGGAAGTTTGCATGTTCTGGTGTCATGGAAAGAACCTGGACAGCAAAAGCTTTGTTAGCTGCTTGAAAAGGAAGGGACTGATACCTTAACAATCTTTGTACTAAGTTTCAAGACCTCAGGCTATCAAACAACTTAAACTTATACCCATCCTTATGCATACGACTGCTTTTCTTGACTTTAAAATAATTGGCATAATGTTAAGATGCATTCTTTTACACTCCTTTTCCAAAGTCACATTATCTCTGAGAGCCATCTTTTTAAAGATTTTAAATTTTATTGTGTTGATTGTTGATGGGATTTGGAGTAACTTAATGCTTACGTTAGATATTCTGCTATGGAGGAATAGCAAAGCGTGGCAGTCATTAAAAAAATGTACATAACTATCCCTTAAAAATAAGTAGACGCAAGTACATTTTTACACAAAAGAAAGTAATAAGTCATTGGAAAAATAATTTCTAAGCATGAAAAGCTATTAAGATTATAATCTTAACCCCTTCCAACCCTATGATTCTATGATTCTATGATTCTATAAGAAGATTACTGGAGGCCCTATCATCCTGTACCATCATACATACAGAAAATGGGAAGACTTCATGTGTTTTTCTACCATTTCTTGTACCCTGGTGGCTAATGGAATAGAGCAGACAAAAACAATTACATTAGCACAAGTGAAATACATATAATAAATTTTTCTCCTCTTCCCATTATTGTCAACAAGCTGCTATTACTCTAGGGACTGGGGAGAACATGGAAACTATCATGGCATCAGTCAGAGTGACATTTAGCTACATTCTGGAAATGTCAAAAAATTTTTACGGCAATGTCCTTGGGCAAGATTCATATGACTTAAGTTCTGCCTAAGTCTCAAAGAACAATTTTCATTGGCTGCTCTGAAGGACCTTCAGATCTTGGAGGAATCTACTGTAAATCTCTTTGTTCATTTTGGGATATACTGCTCCCTTAATGCTTCAAGTATAGGCACTTAGCACCTTAGTCAGCCAAACATCACACTCAGCTCCATTGCAATTCAGAGGGCAGGGCAGGGAGGCTGCATCCCTTCAGTGCACTAAACAGCATAAAGGAATGTCTTTGGAACGCAATCATCTATGCTGTTAAACCACCAGAATGGTCGCAGGCACTGTTCTGGCCTCGGTCAACCAACCCTCCCTCCGCAATTCCCACATGTAGTTCGGCAGCCATCATAGACCTGCTTTTCCTAACGCACGGGTTGGATGCAGGCACTGTGTTTGGGAGGAGTTAATACAGCTACAGCCTTCGGGGAGAGGGATGGACTGAATCCTGAAACGTGTCCTAACTTTGCTTAACTCTTTGGGTGGCACAGAGCTCAACTTGAGACCTACAATCTTCAGACAATTTCACTCAGTGCCCAGGAAGAAGGGAATTTCTTCTTGCTTACAGCATTTCACAAAGATCAGGTCTTGATTTCTAGGTTTTCCTCAGTTCTAGGTGAGGCAGTTTGAATCTATGGACACCAATCCTAAGAGACCTATAAAGGCAACAAATTAATCAAGGTGGGAATCTTCTCTGTTCCTCTCATTGAGACTGGTCCACTGCATGCATGTGAAAGCAAGAAGCATGGGGTTACAAGGAGGCCAGCTGAGGAGGTTGCTGGCTCTGCAGCCCAGTGCTGCAAGCACAGCTTTGTATAAACTATATGGCATCTACTTTAAAGTCCCCTGAGCACAGATGGACTATTGTAAAGGGATGTTGGAGTCACAGATGATTGGGCTGAAGTAGTGTAGAGTAGAGTACAGTAGAGTAGAGTAGAGTAGAGTAGAGTAGAATAGAACAGAATAACTTCAGTTGGAAGGGATCTACAACAATCATCTAGTTCAACTGCCTGACCAATTCAAGTCTGACCAAAAATTAAAGCATGTTGTTTAAGGGCATTGTCCAAATGCCTCCTAAATACTGATGCTTGGGGCATTGACTACCTCCCTGGGAAGCTTGTTGCAGGGTTTGACCATGCTCTCAGTAAAGAAATGCTTCCTAATGTCCAATCTAAACCCCCTGTGATGCAGCTTTGAAACATTCCCACATGTCCTACCACTGGATACCAAGGAGAAGAGCTCAGCAGCTCCCTCTCCACTTCCCCTCCTCAGGAAGCTGGAGAGAGCAATGAGGTCACCCTTCAGCCTCCTTTTCTCCACACTAGCAAGCCCAGGGTCCTTAACTGCTCCTCATGCTTTTCAGCCCTTAAGAGAATTACATGGAACCAAGTCTTTTAAAAAAAGAGTAAAGTTATATGCAAACATTCCCACTCCATTCAATGTATTCACTATTTAACAAAAATGTGTGGGGCTGACAGAAGTCAACGCAGTATTCCTCTTTTGGTGCATCATGGAAGGTGATGGGCATGTTTTGCATTAAAATCTCAAAGCAATTTAATGTATTAGTCACATATTACAGCAACTGAGAAAGGCAAATTTTCAAATAAAATGAAGCACAGAAACATAAAATGATGTGTGTGGGTCAGCACAGGCCAATGATAAATTTATTGATGAAATAGGACTGATCCTCATTCCCAGTCCCTAGCTGAAATCTGTGGTGAATAACACTCCTTCCTCTAAAAGAATATGTATGTCTGGCACATTAAATTAGATTCACACTGAGCAGGTGTGGGATGATTTCTATGTCAATTATAACTGTATCTATTATTCTTATGAAGATTATTAATACTAGTAATCATTAGCGATACTTTCATATGTGACAGAGATTCACAGGATAAAAGAATGTGTAAATCTAGATCTTGTGCAGTTATTTCAGTAACTGCCATAGGATTCAAGTAATTTCTTTACCTAAGATCCTTACGCCAGAGTTATAAAATACGTGGTACACAGTATAATATCATGTAGCTCTTCTGCGCTGATTGATTTTCTTGGTTATTATTATTTCTTATTTGCATTGCGATGGTAATTCTGGATTGATGGATGAGGCTCCTGCTGTGGTAGAACTAAAGCAAGCGGCACAGAATAGATAGCTCCATCCCTGAGTAGCTCCCAGGTAAACAAAGCAGCAGAGTTTGAACAAAGGAGAAATAATAAAGTGCCTGGAGATCAGATCCCTCCAAAGAAACAAACTGATTTTCCTAATTAGGATTCTGCCACTGTTGAATGCTTCCACCGATTTCAGTAAAGAGGGATTTCTGTATTTTATTTTTAAGGGACTATGCTGTTAAAAAAAAAGGAAAATAAAGATATGGAAAAATCCAAAACTGTAAAGTAATGATTAAATCAAAATTGAAAAAGAAAATGGAGTAGGTAGAAGAATTAAATCATTAAACTCACTCAAATAGCATTTCATTTATACCTGGGGCTACTGTTCTCTAGATTAAAACTAAGAGCATCTTATAAAATCATAACACCAACATCAGACTATTTGGGAGAAGTAAAATTATTTGTTGGGATTGTGAAAAAAAAATGGTTTGGGTTCGTTTTGCCTTTTTTTTTTTTTACACTGATATGCTTCAGCTGTTTCTCAGACTGCAGCAATGGTTAATTAATGAACCCAGCAGCCTTCCTCTCTCCTCTAGGGCTAACTGCGTGAAACCTTGCAGCAGAAAAAGCTGGCAAATGAAATAGCAGCACTTCTTAAAATAGTCGCTAATAAACAAAACTCGCATGATGAAATATTACTCTGTCAGCCAATGGCTGCCTGGCTTTGCAGTTTGCCCTGTGTATATTGCCTGATATTTTTTGTTCTAGATTAGGCAGCACCACGCCGGTATCTCTGTCTGCAGACCTGGGTGTTTGGAGAGATAAGAGTGACAGAACTCACTCCAAGAGATTCCTGGAGGAGCTGGATGTCCACTGTTGTGTTCTCTTTCAGAAGAAATGCGGATTCAGAGCAATTCAGAGGAATTCAGGATTCAGAGGATTTCCCTAAAGAGGGTCCTGAGAAGTGTTCTTCTTGGCTTACCTAAAAATCCTAATGTCTGTGGGAGTACATCACACTTTCAATCAGGTCCCTAAATCAAGCTGTTGGGAGTCTCTGGGTCAGTCAGGTCCTAATAAGATCCCTTAGTAAGATCTTTATTTCCAAGGAATGCTAAGTACTCGGTACTTTTTGTACTTGATCCTTTTTGACCAGCCAGGTCTCTTTTATCCCTGGTCTGAATGAGTGAGGCTGGTACCAAAATGCTCAAGATTCACTGCAGCACTAACTCGGCTATTTGCATTCATCTCCCTCCTTGGGCCAGATTGCAACTCTACAGTCCCTCCTGCGCTGGGGCTGGGTACCAGCTGCACTGCACCAAAAACGGAGAAAGTGCAACAGAGTTTGTCTCTGAAGGAAGGGCTAGATGGAAAAAAAAAAGAAAAAAAGAGAGGTTCAGAAGCCACAAAACAAGGTACTTGTGCACCTCAATTTGCAGACACGTGACTACTAGAGTTTAAGCCAGCAACCTATGTTGAATGCCTCCATGCTCTTACAGATCCTTATACAACATACAAAAAACAATTTGATGTCTTCAATTGAATATAAAGTAGTCAGTGTGATGAATGGGAGGAGAGCTAGCTAGGAGGGAACTATGAAAGGCAGGCAGTATGTCTTAAACCTCTTTTTCCCCAGGATTTGAAGATTCACTGTGAAGTTTTTCCCTTATCTTTGGGCTGCTCAACCCCCAAACCCCCTTCCCCTACCACCCCTGAGGCCACTGCCTGTATCTTTTTGTTCATACTTTGAACAGGGACTACCATTGTCTTTTGAAATAGCTATATATCTTCTGTACAGCATCTCAATGGCTGGAGGCTTACCCCTCATTCAATATCTCCTGCCTCCCTAGGAAATGGCCTCCCTGTAGGCTGTATTTGGTTTTGAAGAGGTAGAGGGACAGCAGATAAGGAGGGAGAAAATTCTCTGGGAAAGCTGTAACACCCTGAAAAAAGAGACTCAAGATTCATCGGGTCAGAGAGAGGGGACCAGACCGTACAGTCTGCTGGTTGGGACATGCGCTTGAGGGAATGATTTAATAACATTATATAAAACACTAAAATGTTCAGCAAGGACACCGCCAGAGATGAATTCTTTAATCAGTTGGTTACAGAGTCAGGATTATTCTTTCTTTCTTTTTTTGGCCTGATGGATCTGAATCATTTATCTTCCCAGAAGTACAGCTGTGTTAGGAATGGGGGAAGGTTTAATTTGGAAACTCTCTAGTGGGGCAAAAGAGGTGGATTTCAAACCCCTCTGGGGAAAAAGGGATTTAAACCTTGGTCTGCCACATCCCAGATGTGCCACATCTGCCACATCTTCATCACCGCATCTGTTACACAGAGGAAGAGCACAATCCCCTTCTTGTCTGGCTTTGACATCAGGCAGGCACTGTGTGTGTAGTATAATTGCAAAATGTGTTCCCACGAGAACAGTGTTTGGATTCTGGCTAGGCTGTCTGGTAACTTTAACATTGAGTCATTGAGGCACTTCATGGGATGCTCAGAAATATGAGTGCAGTTAAGTGCAAGATGACTGCACTTAAAGAAATGTGATGTTAACAAGGTGCCTGCAAGGATGGGGTGGTAGGAAGGAGATGAATAATGGTTTTCAGGTTTGGAGTTTCCATCAGCTTAAGCATCATTTTAAAAGCTTAATTCTTTTCTGTATGCTAAATTTCACCTTTGACATGAAACACTCTACTTTTTTTTGTGCTTAGACACATATTCCACAAATAAGGAAAATGGAGGAATAAGTGCTTCCGCTCCCCACCTTCTCTGCTCTCTGGAGAGAGAAGAATCCAGTAAACAGTTCTAGTTTTGCCCCTGTTCACATCACATCATTGACAGGGTTGAGAAGTGCAGTAAGAGGCTCGACTGGGGATGTTTATCCCCTTCAGTCTTCTGTGCAGGCTAATAAGGATCATTCCAGCATGATCTGCTGCTAACTGTCAGCTGTAAGTGCGCTGCTCTGGTGTGTGATTATTTTACATTAGACGCTGGTATTTTAGAGCACATGCCTCTTTCTAGGCCATAAGAAACAACAAGCAAGCAATAAACAAAACCTTAAAAACAACCCAGAAGTGTCCTGACAGCAGAAAGTGTCACATCAAGTCTAGCAAAGTAACTTTCACTGAGAACAAGTGCCCTAACTGTTGTAGGCTGAAACTCACTGATAGAAGCAGGTTTCATTCATGTTTCTGCCTGAGTTCCTCCATTTTGGAGGGACTCTCTGAAGGCAATTAATCATCAAATTGTAAATATAACTAACACATTTGCCCTACTTAGCACAACAATGATGCAGCTGCTCTAGAGAAAAGTGTATCCAATTCTAATCTAATTATGCTGTGACCCACTGATACTGGTCAGGTGATACTACAAGGTATAAAAGGAAACCAGATCATAATCCAGTCTAAAGGCACACAATCAGGTTATAAGTCACTCACAACAGACTATGGCAAAAAAAATGAATAGTAAATAATGCTATGAAAGCAACCATAGGAGTAAAGATGGAGTGTGTTGTTTCTGATTCTCAGATGGTAGCCAACTTTGAAATATCCTTATACCTTACAGATTCAACAGATACTCCACAAACATTTGGCAGAAATTTTGAAGAGATGAGTGTGGTTTGTACATACTCATATACTGATATCTATAATCAGATTTTGGAAAACAGGTAGCTGAAATATGCACATAAAAGCTGTCCGTTGCCACTGTATAATTGTACAGATTTATCTCTATAGGACTCCTTGTGACTTCATGAATTCTGTCTTTTGCTCTATTAATAGCCCTGAGAGAGGGCTTTGGGAAGAAAAACAAGCAAGCAAAAATCTCTCTATTAATTCACAGAACTGCCTAGACTTGGAAAGACAGATGCTAACAGAGGGAAAAGAAGGACTTTCCCTAGTCTTGGTATTACTCGCTTCAAGGGTATTTCTAAATGTATTTTTAAAGTTTGATTTAATATGCATAATTTAGGACTTAATCCTTCAAGGCATCCATTATGCAGGTGACTTGCTTACAAGAGCAGGCTTACTGACTCCAGTGGAATTTGCTCACGTGAGTGAAGAGTGCACAGGCAGAGGATTAAAATCCAGAGTATGTTTGTAGTTTACGTAATTCCAAGCCTGTCAAAATTCATATCTATATTATCATCTGCCTACATTACATAACACTAAGGAGGCTCTGAGTTGTTTATTTTTCCCCATATGCCTGAAACACATACGTGATCTAAGAAATTTTGGATTGTATACCACAATATCACCAAGGAAAAAGTAAGAATGAATGCAATACAAATTAAACTTTCATTTTGGGGAACATCAGAGGCAAACAGCACCCCCACCACGTTACCTGACCAGGCACACAAATCAATGCACTTTACTTGTTCACCAGTAATGTCTTGCATTTCTCATTTGTTTACTGACAGAATCTTTAGCCAAGTCAGTAACAGTGTTGCCTTTACCTAAATCATAGTATCAGGCCCTTTTTTCCTAGCTCTTCCCTGGTTGAGGGGCAGCACATTACTCAACATTTCAGGATGGGGTCAGTTGCATTTAAGGGTGATCATATCTCCCCAGAAGCACTGAGCACTTGGCAGAATTGAAACTAGTGAGTCTATGTTTGTTTTGTTGTGTTTGTGTTTTGTTGTGATTTTTTTTTTTTTAAAAAACACCCAACAAATCTCAAGGCAGTCTTTCCTCTTCACCTTTACCTAGGATGCTGGTTCAAATTAATTTTGAGATGCAAGAAAAGGAAAAGCAGATGACCTCTTCAGTCATCTGCAAGATGCATCATTACTGCAAGAAAAAATGGGGAACAGTGGGCATTGTTTGTATTCATGATAATGCATACTTCGTTAACTTCAACAAATAGCTGAATCAGGCAGTAGTACTGCATGCCTGTGTTCAGCACTACTAATGGTTTGAACTGCTTGTGAATATATTTATCCATGAAAACTAAGATTAATTAAGAGATTAAAGGAAAAGAGGTCACAGCGCTTGACTTTCCTCTTGTATAAACTGTTGCAACTTTATGAGTTTAGATAGACTGATAACTGATTTACACCCGTGTGACTGAGAAAAGGCTCAGAATCATTGTGCCCATGGATGCTATTGAATACAGTAATAAATTGACTCCAGGGTAGACAATTCTTTCTCTTTAGAATTGAATTCAGTATTTTCTCTGGTTGAAATCCTGGTCTCATAAAAATCAGCGGAAAGCTCATTATCTGTACCATGATCAGAGTTTTGCCCTCTCCTTTTTATTTTTGTTGTTGTTGTTGTTCATTGTATACTTTAACTCCTGGTTTTGGTCCAGTGTGAGCAGCTGTCTGCATCCTGAGGCACAGCAAGATGGTCACAGATATTGCTACATAATCAAATAGTTCATTTAGTCTTTTAAGGCTTCTCTGAAGGGATGATGCATTATTTTACCTGGGAAAATAACCTCTGTGATAAAAGACAGTGCTTTGCCTGCAAGATCAAGAAATCTGCGTTGACTGAAAGATTTCCTATATAACCTTGATGACACAGTCATTTAGATTCTCTGTGTTCACCCGTCAAGTAATAGTTATATACCCTTCATCAGCCATAAAAGCCTTTATTCTCTAACACTTGAAAGCGCTCTGCAATTCTCTGGAAAAAAAATACAAAAACCGGTGCAACACTACCAAGTAACTAAGCAGGGCTGCGCCTCTCCCCGGGAGCCCGGCCCGGCTCCCGCAAAGCCCCTCGCCCGAGCGGTGGGGACACAGCGCCGGGAGGCGCGGAGAGTGCGCAGGGCCGTACGCGGGTGCGCAGGCGGCGGGGGCCGCGGGAGGCTGCGGGCAGGCTCCC
>VYZM01016338.1:29728-61071 GCA_013398915.1 Dromas ardeola | reverse complement strand
CGGAGGCTGGGGTTGGGGTTGGGGGGCGCGGAGCAGGTTCCCTGGTCCCAGGAGGCTCCTCCCGTCTGTCACTTCGGTTTCTCCAAGCTGCACTTCTGTAGGTGTCCCGGACTGTCCCGCGGTGCCCAGCAGAGCTGATGCTGAAGTCGGGCATCCCGCCACCTAGAGCCGCCTCGGGCCTTGCTCTGGAGCCAGCGCTCTTGCCCGGGGTGGGGGGACCGTAGGGACCACTCCACCTCCACCTGGGAGACCTCAGACCCTCTGAGAAAGCTGCCAGGGCTGTGGCTCTAACCACCCTGTGTTAAGCGAGTGTGTTTGTGTGTTTGGCGTCTCCTATCCTGTCAGCATTTACATTAAAGCCACTGGATAAAGACCAGAAACTGTCCTGCGCAGAGACTGGAGTTCGAGCTGCTTCTCACTCCTCCATGTTGGCAGAAGAAATTGTCCCTGCTCCTCTGCTTCTAGGCTCTGTCTGTGCCAGCAAACCTGGATGTTTTGTGCACAGTGGCACATCCTGGAGAAGAGGGGTAGGAGGAATCCGTCTTCACCTTTCCCATCCCTCCTCTGCCCAGATTAAACCTTATTAAAGTGTCTGAACCTTGTCCTGGGGAAAGGCAGTTTTGGAGCTGAAACCCCATCACTAGAAGCAGCTGAATGAGAAACAGTTTACACATTGGACTCTTGCAAACTAAGGGAGAGGTGTTTCCTTTGTGTTCCAAAAGACAAGAGTGATGCCTGGGGAATTCTTTGAGGTAAATGCACATCTGCCTTCTGTCAGCAGCGAGGATGTGTAGCAGTGCCTGGAAGGGAGCTGTACTATCTCGCTCAGAGCTCTGGCTTCTGTTGGGAGTCCGGGTGCTTGAACATGGCGTGTGTTGCTTGCCTTTCAGTGGGCCTAAGCCTCCATGATCACCCCTCCAACTGCCATTATTTAATTCACCTTTTCTTATTATTGTAAGGAAGGCATGGAGATTTAGGAAGGATTTCACTGATTGTTTCTGCATTTGCACTACAATGGATTTGGGGATTCCAGCCAAGTCTATATCCCATGTGTGAGGCAGGTTTTGTACAGATATAAGCAGAGGAAATTCTTGTTCTCGAGAGCCCAGATAAGGAATGAGTCGCACTTTTGTGAACAGGGATGGGTCTTTCCTGTGGTTCAGCCTGACCCTGCTAACCTGGAAAGGGTTAATACTAGTTTCACAATAATAATAGAGACACACATCCTTACTCCTAGAGAAATCCCATAGAAATAGCAGCAGTATTTGAAGATAAAAATGTTACTGTAAGTGGGGAAGTCTTACATAAAGATTTATATATTTCTTTTGTAAAATAAATTATAATTATTAGTGGTATTACCTCAGAGCAGAGAAAGAAGGCATCTTGCTCATTCAGATTGCTTGACACAAATCATGCTAAATCAAAGGAAAATGAGACAAATATACAATGCAGCTTAAGGAGACACCCATTCAAAAGAGGTAAGATGAAGCCAAGATAGGGAGCTCCTAGTTCTCTAATGTTGCTGTAATCGATGAATCACAGTGCTGGAAGGGTCCTTGAGCCCCATGGCAGAGTGGGCTTTACCCTTACCATCGTTCCTGCGATGGAGGCTCTGTACCTCCCCAGGCAGTCTATTTCTATGCTTCTCCATCCTTATAATTTTCATATCTAACCTGAATTTTCCTTGCAATATTCACTAAACACATCACTTCTTGTCCTGTCCACCATGGACAGGGAGAACAGATTATCCTGGCAGTAGTCTATACATATTTAATGAATGTCTCTTCTATCCATTTCCTCACCCCCTTCTCATTTCTTACGCTAAACAACCTAATTTCTGTAATTTTTTTCCCCCACAGCTCACTTATTCTAGGTCCCTGATTGTTCTTTTTGGTTTGTTCTGGATTCTGTACACTTGTTTCAAGATATTATTTTCTTTTTTTCCCCTCTGTGAGATGCCGACAACTCAACTCAATTCTACAGTGGAAAGATTACTAACTATGTCTTATGATCTGCACTCCTATTTATACACCCTGTGAGATGTCTGCCTTCCTCCCATCACAGGCTTATCCACAACTGGTGACCTACTGAAACTTCTTTGTTGTCCTCACGGCCTGGGCAGGTGCTACTTGCTCCGTATGTGCATAACAGCCTGCATGAAGTATCTTGCATTTGCCCTCACCAAAATGCATTGTAGTTTTTCCATCCTGTATGCCCAGTTTGCTTAGAACATTTTGAACACTAAACCTGCCCTCCCCCATGCCAGCAGTCCTCCCCAGCTCTGTGCCATCTGTGTGTTTGGTGAGCCTACTCTCTCTCCAGTGGTGATGGCAAAGTAGTGCAGTGTACTGGTGCCTGGTGACAGGACAAGGGGCAATGGACACAAGCTGAAAACACATCTCAACATGAGGAAAAACTTCTTTACTTTGAGGGTGGCAGAGCACTGGAACAGGCTGCCCAGAGAAGGGGTGCAGTCTCCGTCTCTGGAGATATTCAAAACCCGCCTGGATGTGTTCCTGTGCAACCTGCTCTAGGTGACCCTGCTGTGGCAGGGGGTTGGACTAGATGATCTCTGAAGAACCCTTCCAACCCCTGCAATTCTATGATTCTGTGATTTAGGTAACAGTTGGTGTACATGTTTCTTGCATGTATTTCTGAATCTCAGCCCGAGAAGTACTGGACACCTTCGTGCAGGGTTACCGAGAGGGGACAAGACCTTTCTGAGCATAGGGACCCACTGTGGGAATGCTCCAGGCTCTGCAGAGTAAGGAGGACAGCTGACCATCCTGGGGAGCCGGAGAAGGATGAGACTGCCGATGTCCTGGTTGCTACTGAAGGGTGAACGAGCTGGGGGTCCAATGAGGTAATTTCACTTGTACCTCCTGAGTCCTGTAAGTCTTGATAGGGCTCAGTGGGTCCTAGATTAGTACCACGCATTATTCAATCTTTGTTGCTATTGGATTTTTTTTAAATAGAGCTAAATGACTTGGCAGTGTCACAAAATCACTAAAAGCCATTTAAAAATAATACTGTCACTAGAAGGCTTTTGAAGGATGAAATCAGGCAGAATTCATTCCTCTTCTGTCACCTGAAAGTTTATGTCACACTCCTCTCCTCCTTCCCCCTCTCTACCCACAGCAGTAACATTTATATACAGTTTAATGTTATGATATTTAATCATGCAAATAATGATCTCATTCACTTTGGTGGGACTATTTATGTCCTCAGGATTGCAAGCCTGGCACTGCGCTCTGCAAAGCACTCCAGGATTCTCCAATGAAGGTAGCTTCAATATCTAACACATTATGAAGGAACACTAGTGTTGCTGTACACCTTTATTTAAATACAGATTTCACACAATAATTTAAAAAAGGAAAATTGAACAATAGACATATAGCCTATCTATCTCCCCATGCACACATGAAATGTGAAACTTCAGTAATGATGGAAATGACAGAATATGAGTAAATTAGCTTTAATTTCCTCCTTACCTGTTTGGTTGGTGTTTTTTTTTTCCCATAACTTTTTTTTTTTTCTTTTCTCCTTGGCAAAAATAATAATGAAAAAAAAAAAAAAGAACTTCTGGTATTGATTGAGTCTCCTTTTTAAAAACCTGTCTATCATTTTTCTCAAATGAATGCATATCTCAATATGATGTCTGTATGAAAGCAAGGAAAGGGCATAAGGGAATGGATTAAAAATTGTAACACTAGCTAGTAAAAGCACTCAAACTGATTAATGAAAGCCATGGTAAAAGAAAAGCAAGGCTTCGTGGACTGAAAGATCAGAGAGAAAGAGGACAAGGACACATACTTAACAGATGATGGAAACAATCAACATTTGTTGGGGTTTGCAGATGATTTTTCTCAGTTACAAGGAAAATATCAACGAAATATTTTAAAGTTTGCTGGGAATGAAGCTAAATTATTGCATACCTCAATGATACCATATGGCAGGAAAAAAAATTGAAAAGAAAAGAAAAAAGAAAGAAAAAAGAATTGGTCAGTTCTAGAATGAAGAGGTAGCAAGAAATGTCAATTTTAATGCCTATATTTTAAAATAAGATTTTTACTTTTTTTTTCAGTTTTAATTTTAGTTTTTCTTTTTTCTGTGCATGCTGTAGCTTCTCCATGTTGTGAAGAAACAGCTCTCTCATACACAAATGAATTTCTTCTCTCTCACCCTCCCTTCACAGATACACATACCCACGTACAAGTGTCAGCAGACGGTGTAAGCATGTGGATTTTATGGAGGGAGATAAGGGGCTGGAGATGAATAATCCACCTTTTAATCAATGGGTGGAGCTGTGTTTTCCCCCTCTCTCTTCCTGGTCTACTTCTTCCTCATCCACCCAGATATTACTCTGGTTTTTAAAATGGATTAGCAGCTGTGACCATTGCAACTCTTTTACTTAGGACTTTGTAGGCACTGGTGCTGACCAGGAATATATTAGCCAGGCTGTTTTGTACTGAAAAATATTGGTCTGCCTTTTCATGCAGTTGCTGCAGTTTCCCTGAAAATTAACATTCAGAAAGGTAGTAACATGATGGAAATTTTCAAGTCTTAGAAAAAAAAAAAAAAAAAAACATTTTTAAAACAGAGAATTTAAATTTTTCATTTCCAAATGATTCTTCAATTTTTCATTGTGGATGATAGGTTTTTTCCAGAATCAGAAATGAAACGTGATGGAATCCTTAAAGCAAAGCAGATCGATTAGAAAAGAAGACGATTATTCTTCATTGGGAAAGGAGATCCTTTATCCTAATTCAAAATCAAGTGCTGTTTCAATAATTTGAAAAAACTTCCCAAAACAGAACTGCTGTCCTTCGCATTGCTCTCTGGGCCACCCGGAAGTTTCCCTCTATCCTTTCACCCTCTTCCAACCAGGTTTCAGAGAGTTGTTGTTTCTTTACTTGTCTCTCCCTTCTACGCACACCATCACTCTCCTGTAAAGCTGCTAAGACCAGTGAATCCCTGGGGCACCTGCATTGCTGAATGAATAGTACTTTTTACAAAGCAGCAGACAGTCCTTGATGCTTTATGGGATTCCTTTGAAAAGGAGATTTTTTTTGTTTTGTTTTAATACAAAAGACCTTTGACTTGCATGTTAATTGCAACAGAAGTTAAAAGGAAATGAATGATTAAATTCACCTCTCAATGCACTGCAAGTGAAATCTTTATAATCTACAGCAGACAGACCATTCACAAGCATTTTAGTCTTGATTTGCTACCTGAAGCAGCAAGATAGCCTGATGGGTGAAGCTACAATTGAAATTAATACTAGAAAGGAGACTTGAATTTGAGATATTCAAAAGAAATTAAAAATCTAAAAAAAACACACTTAAGTCTATTCTGTATAACTTTTTCACTTGTAATAATAATTCTCAGCTCTATGTAGAGGTTTTCACAAGCTCATCTCAAAGTGTTTTTCTTGTTACAGGATGGAGATGTTTCCTGTGGATGTATACGATAAATCTAATTAGGCTGCAAATAGGGAGTTGTTATATTGTATGAGATTTTAAATCTATCCAGATCAGTATCTTGCAGTTACTGCAGTATAAGACATATCCTAAGAGGAAATCCCCCTGTCAGCCAGATCAAAGGGGGGAAAGTCTGGTAGGGTTGTGTATGCATGTGCTTATGTGCGTGTATTAAACCTTGGAACAGGAACAAAACCTAGAAACGTTCATGTTTCCAAGGGAAAGGAAATTCCTTTTTGTTTCTTCTCCTTCTTCTTCTGTCTGGGGGAAAATAATTCTCTTCAATTTTTAAGTAAAATATGAAGCCAACTTTTCAGCTCCTGGGAACTCTTTTCTTTGCATCCCTGTTTTTTTCATGAAACAGGGAAACTGGAAGCCCTGGGACTGTGGTTTGGGCTTCCAGGGATGTTGGGGTTGCAAGGAAGGTAAAAGCTATGGAAATGCTGGGACTCTGGGCCAAAGAGGACTTGCACTATGTCATCTTACATGCAAAGCCCCTGAGTTGAGTTCTCAAGCAGCTCTTTACAGAGCTCAAAGGATGCCAGGCAGCTTTTTGAAAGAACCTGGCTTATGTTTCTGAAACATTGCTTCATCAGATACTTTGCATATGCAAATGTGTAGAACTCTGTGTTTTGCTGGCCTGCAGATGGGTCCAAGGTCTAATTCAGCTGGGTTCCTGGGCAGTACTTTTCCCCAGCAACAAAACTTTTACCCCTCACTCCCTTGTCTTCTATATGAAGGTTTCTTGTATTAGGAAATGGAAAGCATTTAAAATAATGCTTTAAGTGACTTGCTATATCACAGAGACAGCACTGATGCCTGTTGTACTGATATTAACAGTGATTTATTTCAAACTGAGCTCCCATCATAACTGAAGTATGTTAATCTGCTCATTGCCAGTCAAGCTGGGAATGGTAGGTGTTCTTAGACAAAATGTTTAGGAGGAATCGTTGACTCATGGCAATCTTGAGTCATTCTCTGAAATGATACGATTAACATGTATGGGATCAGCAGAATGCTTGTTTCTCCTTTCTATTATCTTGTTTTTACATTCAGTAACATCTTCCTTGGCATAGGGGGAGGATAACAGATTCATGTTTGAGCAATCTATTTGATATTGCATTTCTCTAAATCACCAAAACCTGTCATTTTCTAGTGTTACAGGATTTGCTGCAGCAAATTAAATCTGGTCTGCTTTTGATAGCAATGGCAGGTTGTTGGTGCTCCAGACGAAGATTTAAAACTGGCCTGTAGGTGGTCTACCCTGCACATGAGATTAATTTGGTCTTCTCTTACACAACTAGAAAAGGCAATGTCAGCTTTAAAGGCTGCATCTACTCTGTTTACAACATTGTGAGGTTACCAAGAGCCAAGGAGAATATCATCTAATCGCCAGGTAACACAGGGTTCTACAGAAAATCCAAAAGCCTTTTCCAGGAAACAGGCATGGAGAATGCCTGTGACACATATAGGGCTCTAAAGCCAGGTTAAATAGCTTCATATGAGAATCAAACCACAGGTACTGTTATTGTGATAAATATTATTTATCATGGCAACATGAATAATTTACACAGAGGGTGGTTGTGGCTGCTCTCAGTTGTACAGGGAAGTAAACAAACTAATTTGTTCTGGAATCATAATGGGAGATGAAATATCTTAAATTCCAGTACTTTGTAAGGAGGAAGTTCCACATTACACTGCACTCTGCTGTATGTTTTTTGGCATCTCTCTAATCAAGACATTTTCAGTGAATGCTTTCAGCATGCAGCAGCTCAGGCATTTGTTTTAGCAGTAAAAGAACACTACGGTACTACTGCCTGTTGATCCCAAGTGTTACTCCAATACGGTTCACATCATAATATATGAGAGATGTCTCTGAAAAGAAAGCCCAATGTGGTTTTGATTATTCTAAGCTTTTGCGTATGGTTTTTTTTTTCTTTGAATTACAGTCTCAACTTGTGACTACAACCCCATTGCATAACTCTCTTTAAAAATGTATAACAACAAAAAAATTCTGGTTCCAATGGATTTGCAGCCCAGGATGGGACACAGCACTTAGACATAGTGAAGAACCTTATGGAATAACAGATAAGAGGAGAAGTATGTGTGGGAGCAGTTGTGGTCATTGCAGTAAGCAATGGCCTTTACATAGCAGTTGACCTCTTTTGAGATTTCTGCAGGAATTATGGCGGGGAGTATTTAAATATTTAGCGGGCAAGACGATAGCTTTCCTCATTTTTACAGAAGCTGACAGAGCCTTAGCAAAAGGCTGGCAAAGTGGTGAAGCTTTAGTGCCACAAATTCAGGATAGAAAATTGAAGTCTTTCTCCAGATTTGTCTAAAACCACTCCAGTGGTAAATGTACTCCTGATCATTCAGCTTGTATATTTTTTTCCAGCTAAAATTGGGAACTCTTAACAAACATCCTGGTGGACCATTTTGTCTGTGATCATAGATCACTGACTTTTTCAAAATTCAGTAGCATTGCATTATTTACACTTTAAAATACCTACCAGGGTAGATGATGGAATAAATGCTGTTCTTACTAAGTACCAGGCCAGGCAGGAGCACCAGTAGTTGAAGGGCACAACAGATTTAAAAACGATTTTGGCTAATCCAAGATATGGTCTAGAAAAACAAAGAGAAGAACAGAAGATGCAATTCACTAGAGGCAAGTGGAAGGTACAGTATATAAACAGAAATAATTGGTTACACTAGCACATGATGGGGAACAGCTGCTTAAATAGCAGTTCTGCAAGAAATGATCTGGGGGTTATTGAAATTGAGCCAACAATGACATGCTGTTGCAGGAAAAACAAACATTGTGGTGCATAAGCAGAAAGGTAGTCTTTTAAGGCTTGTGAAATAATCCTTGCACTCTGTTCAATACTGGTAAGGTCGTAGCTGGACCCTGTCCAGTTGTAAGGGCAGAGCATGGGTTGGAGACTCTCTGGGGGATGGGTCCAAGGGACGCTCCCCCGGTGGGGCTGTGCAGCCCCACCAGGCACCTCTGTGGGGACAAAGACAGGCTGAGGCTGAGACATCAGCCTGCAGAGCTGGGGACCGGCCTCTTATGGCATCGCTGGGGCAGGGACTGTTGGCCCTGACATGGGCTGTGATGGGGTCCTCGGCTATGGGCAGGGGTGGGGCTGGCCCTGGGTGAGGTGGATGAGGGCCAGTAAAGAGTTGTTGGTGCCCTCAGGGGCCGGACACCAGTTTTGGGAACTGCACATCAAGAAATATTGGACTTTCCAGAAACAGTTACGAAAAGCGTGCTCTGAGATGTAGGAAATGTAACCCTGCAGAAAAGTTTGAAAGGATGACTTATTTGTCTGTGTTCAGGTGTTGCCTTGTCTCCTAATAAAATTAAATAACAGTATTATAAGAATAGTAAAGAAGTAATGCAATACAAAGCAATCATCAATGTTTTATAACTGTAGAGGATATTGCTATTTAGTTATTTCTATCTGACTGATACATATTTCACTAAAGAAAGAAGGCATTCAAACCGCATTAGTAATTTTCTGAAGAGTGCGGTGGATGTTACTTAGATGTGATGACACTTGTCATCACCATATGTAAACTTTTTGCATAATGTATTCTTGACTCATATTCACCTTTGCATTTCAAAACTTCATTTACTCTCTGTTAATTTAAATAGTACAAAGAGCAGTATGGGAAGGGGACAAGTTAAGAATTTCCTTTTAAAGAAATGTCAGCTTCTAGCAGCTCAATTTTAACAATTTCTGCAGCACAGGGAGAAATTCTTTTTTTATCCTTGATGGGCTATTAACTGTTGAAATGTAGCTATTCATCTTCCATTATTTCAATAGCTCAGAGTCATAGATGCTTGTACATTTACTCTCATAATACTTTGTATTTTTGCAGACCTCAGTATTTTGTATGAGCTGAACATACAAGGCCACGTTCTCATTCCGTTGAGACTCTCTTGACTCAGCAAAGAGAGAGGCTGGCAGAAGTCCAACTGCTTCTCTCCAGTCTGTGTTTGGCATAGGGCCAGACCCAACATAGTTGCCCATCGATGGAAGGAGACTAATTCCCAGAAGGCAGGATTCACCATTTTTGGGGTGCAGTGTGTGTCTATATGTATTTTATTTCTTACTATATCTTAGAATAGTAGTGCAGTAGAATGTAAGACCATTCAGCTGGACCTCCCTTTACTACCTCTCATTTGCTTTAAGGGTTCCTCAGGAATGTCAGAACAAAGGCTGCTGAATGGCAGCGCTGAATCTTTTAGCTCTTCTGAACTCACTTGTTCCTAAGACGCTCCACTGATACCTGTTCTGGTCTTCTCAGTACAGAAATGCTTGCAAGCATCTTACTTTGCTGCACGCTCCTGGGAAGCAGTATTTTCACCCAAAGAGTAAATATATTCCACCTTACCTGTTGTCTCCCAATTTATTTTTATATAGCCATGGGGTATCAGTGCAATGCTGAACTCCAGATGCCTGAAGCTACAAAATTCTGACATAGATCTCATTGAATGATTGATGCCATTACTGACAATCTATGTTCTGAAACTCATTTACTTGGACACCGTGGAATGGGACTTCCATGCAGGTAGTGCCTGTAACCAAACAAAAAGACACTTCAAAGATAGGTCATTGCAGAGCTCTTGCTGCTTCTTTGCAAAGTGGCAAGCAGAGTCATTTTTCCACATATTCTAAAGTGTGACATCAGGGAATGCCTATGACTTGTGCATCTGTGTTTCAGCCTTGCTCCTGGCTATAGACCAGCTGAGGACACTCATGAAATGATCCACTGGGGTAAATCTTAATCTAGGGTAGGACTTTAATTTTGCCTCCTCTTTTTTAATGTAGAACGATGTTTCCCACAGAGGAGGTATATTGAAGAGCTGGATTCCCAATAAACTCTTAGCTCACCCCATGATCATGTGGTGGGTGTTGTTTTCTTTGGCATGGCTTTCAGAAGCTGACACTGTGGTGAGGACAAAGCACACAGGGAAATTCTCACTCCAACGGTCTCCTGAGTTATACAATGATTATGGCACAAGTCCAGAAACGGAAAGAGAATAGTGGTAATAGGATCTGGGAAGATGTAGGTGCTGCCAGCATCTAGGTGCTGCCAGCTTGGGAAGACCTTTGTCCCTTGGGAGGTGCCAGTGTTACGAGATTCATGAAAGAAGATCAGCAGCATGCACTTGTGCCATGTTACAGGAAGTGAAGAGCCCAAAGGAAAAACTCCAGACTCTACCGTCCTTTTTCTAAGAGAGGAATTTGAGGAAGGTTTGGTTCAAACCACTGAAAGGAGAAGTAAATTGTAAATGAGGAAGTATCAGAGAAGTATATGACAGCTATGGCCCAAGGCAGGAGACTGAGACAGCACCAAAGAACAGCGCTGGTGTTTTACTCAGTGCTCATCATAGCACAGTCAGGCATGTTTGACCAGAGATTTTTTTTCCCACAAAAGCCTACCAAGAAAAGGTTTGTTGGCATTTCTTGTCAAAATGAGAAAGGCTTTCAAAGATATTTCTATCAGAGATGTAGTGGTTTAGATACTCATCTGAAATAAGGCAAACCAATCTTCCAACTCCTGTTCTGTCTGATGCAGAGAAGGATTTGAAGCTACATCTTCAGATGTGTTGTGGGCCCCTCATCACAAAGGTACTGAGAGCCTTTGTCTGACCCACTGAGTGTGGAACCGTTTATACAAAGGAGAACTGCTTGAACATGAGCACGAAACAGACCCATAGAGAGTGACTCCATGCTTTCCCAACTACTTGTGACTGTGCCTCACGCTGAAGTAGTTCGCACCAGGAGATGTAGGGGGATACCATAATGTCATTCACTCTGTCCCTTGACATGCTTCATTCACCTAAGCACTTGATTCATGTCATACATTTAGTCAGGATTATCAAGATGATTTTGATAATATCTTATTTGAAATTGCTTCACCCTCTGAGTCCTTTGGATGTAGGAAAACCTGCTGGGCACCCTCACAAATTTTCCATTTGTATTAGAGTAGCTGCCTGACAAAAATAGAATGACCTTTATGTTTTTTTCCCCCTAAAAGTACAGTGCAGCCAGAGGAATGCTGGATGGGTTGGAGATAGTACAATTTGTATGGTTTGTGCCATTAAACTTGGTAAAAACAACAGGGATGATATATACCTGCAATGTCTTCCCTCTCTCTTTGACATCAGATGTGTTTGCTGTCCCCACAGCAATTTTGGAGACTAGAGCTGTATTGTACTAGGCCTTTGATTTCACTGCAATGAAGAGTGAAATGCAAATGAATATTTGTAATGCAGAATAATAATGACTGTAGTTGGATGAGAAGTAAATGTGCAGAATGATCTAGGCTGAAAACAGGTGGTTTCAGCAGAGCTGTGGGATCCTAAAAACACCAGGCAGAGTTTCAAGTCAGCAGATTAGGAAAACAAAGGATCATTATCCATGTCACAGCTAAATTCTCTCATTTATTTGAGGAGGGCTGGTGGCTAGGATCTCAACTGCCAAGGCAGAAGACATGCTCAAGAGACCCTTTGGCTAAATGAGATCTGAACTTATATAGCTCCTCCACAGCTTGATGAGTTGGAGGTGAAAGCTACACTTAAGTGCTGGGAAGTGGGCTATGAGGATTAATTGAGTGTCCGGGGAAAATGGAGTGAGTTTCTTGCATTTCCGCCTCATACTTTTAAGAAAAAAAAGGGTGATGTTACTCTACTCAGAGAGATGTTCTCTCTACTCAGAGAAATGAGACTGCTGATAGAGTAAGAGGCCCCTCTCTGTTAAGAGAAGCAATTAGAGGAGAGAGGTTGCCTGCCCTTATGAAGGCCTGGGAAAACAGAAGAAGAGTGGGAAGTGTCTGGGTGAAGATGTGTCACACAAAGAAGTCAGGAGCCAGGGGATATCTTGGTTGAATGCTTCGTGACATATAGCTGGGAGAAATTTGTTCCTCTAAGGAAGGCTTTCTTGCTCCTGTCTCTCCTGGGATCTCTCCAGGGTTGTCATGAATAAGCTGCTGCAAAAATACGATTGTGCCCCTTCCCAAGCTGGGAAGGAGTGGGCCCAAAAATTTTGGAAGGATGAAGAGAAAGTAGTAGAACGTATTGAGAAATGTCGGGCTTCACTGAAGCTTAGGTCAGGAAAAGGCAAGGGAGTGATTTGTGCAGTGTTAGGCGCCTGTTTATCTTGTGCACAACAAGAAGCTAAAGAAGCCCCTGCTCCTAATCTGATTTCTGCTGTAGAATATGCAACTCTGAAATCAGAGAATGAGGTGCTGCATTCATCATTAGCTTTTCAGAAGGAGACAGGAGAAAAATTAAGAGCTCAAGTCGATAAGCTTGTGAGTGAAAACGAAAGTTTAGGAAACCAAAATGCTGGACTGGTGAGCGAAAATTTCCAACTTAAAATGTTTTTAGAAAGGGTGACTGGGTTCTTAGATAAAATACAGCCCTCAGCCCAGGTCCAACAAATTCATAAGTTAATGCGTTGTCCAAATTCCAGAACCCAGACTGGAGAATCCTGGCCAAGGTGCAGGAGATGAGGGACCAGCGGATGTCCCTGGAGCAGCAGCTGCGCGAGATGATCCAGAAGGATGATATCACCACCTCACTGGTCACCACCAACTGCTCTGAGATGAAGAAACTCTTTGAGGAGCAGTTGAAGAAGTACGACCGGATCAAGGTCTACCTGGAGCAGAACCTGGCCGCCCAGGAGAATGTCCTGAAGGCCCTGATGGATGCCAATGTCAAATATGCGACTGTGCGCAAGGCCCTCGCCGAGGTGGAGCACAAGTGGAACACCACCGTTCGGACCTTGGTGGCCTCCTATGAAGCCTACGAGGACCTGATGAAGAAATCGCAGAAGGGGAAGGACTTCTACACCAACCTGGAGGGGAGGACACCACCGCAAACAAGTCAGAGAGAACTCCATCACAGACTGCCTTTGACTCCTAGGACCAGTCGACGGGCTGAGCCTTTCTTACCCCCCGCATCAGGACGACTTTGGGTGAGATTTAAACTATACCAAGCGCTTCTTCGGGAAACTTAGAATTTTCTCTAGAGAATCTCTTTTCCACATTCATAGCCAGGCTGTATCATTTATAACTTTGTCGCGCGTTCTGTAACTAGTATTACCTTTACTTGCACATGCTTTGCAGACAGTGTACTTATTACCGACAATCCTAAGAACCTGTAAATCTGTTGCTCCAATAAACTGCACTTTTAAGTAGCTAGTCGCTCCGGTTTCTCACTGAATGCGACCACAGACTCGAGGGTGGCCATGCTAGTTTGTGAGCACGACTGGACTACAGGTTTATTCCACTATTTAGTGTATCCAAATCGTACTAATTTAATACCTGTTAAATGCGATTGGACTGGTAGTGGCGAATTGGGCATCACTCAGAATTTAAACCTAGCCGCACCTAGCCTCCCACTCTGGTGAGGAGTGTTAGAATGCAAGGGGGTTTATTTTCTGCCAAAACTGCTCTGCCCCTTTCACGCAACAGTATTAGTGGCACAGCGAGCAGGGTTCGAACGAGCTTATTCATGACATCTCCTGGATCAGAGCTGCTTGGCGCTGTGTCTATGAATGGTCTGTTCGGTCTGGAACATCTTTTACTTGACTCTGCCTCTTTCTGGGAGTCCTGCTGATGGTAGCTGATGTGTGGTGACATGCTGATGTGCCATCCACCATGGTGGAAACACCATCAGGGCCTCCCCCTTCCAACTCCCTTTGCAAGGCTGAAGCAATTATCTTCCTCATCTACCCCAATCAGGTCATCTAGCCGGCAGGGACAGAGAAACCCAGACAAAACAAGGAGCAGTTCAGCAATCACAATGTTCAGTATTGTAAAGGATTAAGGATACTGTGATGTTTGAGTTTCAATTGGCAGAAACACGGGATCAGCCCAAACTATTCAAACATTTCTCAGCAACTGCTGATTGAAAGTTTCTCTTCTTCAGTCAGTAATGATGTGCAGCCTGAGCTCACAGGGAAAAGTCCTGAACTCTTGTTATCAGCCACCATGACTAAACTGGGAAACAGAGTTGAACAAGTATATGTAAGGATGAAACTCAAGACTGTCAGCAAGATGGGCTGCATATGTCACAAGGCTTTTACCAACTGTGGCAGCAGTTATTGCAATACCTTTAACAGGTCTGTTTTGACTGAGATCTAGAGACTTTTCTGACTCATCTGCAATCAAAAAATCATCCATTCGCTTTATTTCCTGTCTGAATAAAAGAGTTTCTGTTTCCAGTTGCCAAATACAAAATCAATCCCACACGCATCCTTCTGAAGACAATGAAACTTAGCGTGTATTGTTCTACAGCTTCATTCCTGACTGCCTGTCATATTTTCAAGTCAGAGATAAGACTGAAGGGAAAGGTTTTTTTATTCAGTAACCTCCTCTATCTCTCTGCTTATACAAGATTGACTCCTTGTTCCATTTTGCCCAGTTTTCAACGACTCAAATGAAGCACTGCCTAACATGGGCATGTTTCTCTCTGGCTAACAGACGTTTCCATTAGTCTATTTCTTAGAGGTCAACCTGCTGGTATTTTTGCTCTTTGTCATTCTGTAGCTTCTATTTCTCTTCCTCCACTGCAAAATAACTTTTGTCCTTCCATCTCTGGAACAAAATAACAGATATTTTTGTCTCCTGTGTATTTACTTATCTTTGATCAAGTAATACATGACCTCTTCAGTTTTGTCATTTGTTTGAAATAGTGCAAACCCCTGTCTTTTTGTTACTTTAAGTTGATTCAGTAGGCACATTCCTCAGCTTGGAGCCCCACACATTCTTCAAGACCTTAAAACTGTGTTAAAGAGCAAATCCCTTGAGCATTAGAATACACAACATAGGTTTAATTATTTCCCTGATCGGGCTACCAAAATGACCCTCCAACTTAGACACTCTCTGCCTTTTCAACAGTCTCCTCAGTATGCAACAGAGCAGGTGGTAGGAGTTTCAGGGTTGGGAAAAGAACAGCTTGTGTGTACACAACATTATATTTATATTTCTCTTGCCTCCAAAACAGAGGTTTCTTGGGATAACTATACCTCTATTATAATTGCCAAGGATAAGGATGAAAGCTGAATACATCTCATTAGAATCTATAACGTTTTGAACCTCAGGTTGCCTCTCAAATGCACTGGTAGCATCTAGAAAGAGGAGAAGTCAATAGATCAAGGAAGCATTTTATCAAAGAGGTACTATATCTTTATCCCACTGTTGTGGCTCTATTTCTTTGTTTTTCTGATTAGAGTAAGTCACAGTAGGTCCAGAAGTAACAGACCAGGACAGGTCAGTTCTTCAGGACAACTCCATGAGTTTCTTTTGTAGCTGAGGCAATGTGCCTTTCCAAAACGTAAAGTTTTACTAGCCCATGAGGGTGTCCAGGTTCAGATACCTTTTTTGTCTTGCATGTAGTTTAAAAATCCTACCTCACTGAGGATGAGAGGAATGCTATCACTGTGCTAACCAGCAGTGCTATACTTCAGTACTCTCTCAGCATCCTGCCGCCTGTAGAGGTTGTTGTGCCAAATTTTTCATAGACATGCTCTGTTATTGCCTAATTTAGGATGTAACAAATGCTAGAACAAAGCATGTTGTTAGTTTTCCTTCCCAGTGGGCAGTGGTTTCTTGATACTGGAAATCTTAGTATGTCAGGAAAAATAATGATGACTCCCCACAGTAGTGTTGCATGTTAATAACAGCTTAACTTTCCATGTGTCCCCCTGCCAGGTAGTCTTCTAAAGCCTTTCCTTCTTTCCATATTGGAATATTTAAGCTAACCATGATGTGTTATTATGTTATGAAAAATTTTTTTCTCCTCTCACGTCATGTAAACAGCAGAATAGCACATGTTGGCACTGAGTAGTTGTAAAGATATGTTGTCCCACAGGTGCTAAAACATTTTCTTCCTTCAGATATGTTGATCCCAGTTTTCTGTAGTCTCAGACAGATTGAGTCTTTTCTGTCTGATATTTTGAAAGTTTTCAGTGCAACCTGTTAGAAAGCACAATTTTTGAGAACAATTATAAAGCTTCTCACACGCTATTTACACTCTGTTTATACTACTTTATGGGAGGAAGATACCTTCATTGGTGTCTGTGATCCCACTATGTACTCCAATGTATAAATATGGAATCAAATCAAACGTGGTTGGCTGTCAGGAAGAGGGGAGGGCTGACTGTTCTCTAAAGGAGAGAGAGACAGGACTCAAGGGTGATCCTTGTGCAGGCAGTGCCACCATGAATGGGGCAGAGTCCCTCCTGGTCTTGACACGGTGGACAGAGTTGAGTGCAGGTAACAGCATCCATTGGCAGCCCCAGACATGGCAAATGATGAACCACAGCCAGGGTCCATGCAATGGTTTCAGTCATGAGTAGAAGGTGAAGGAGCAAGGGACAGGACTGGAGATTGGGCTCCAAGAAGATTGGGCTCCCAAGTCCATCCAGTAGAGAGCACTAAAGATAGGGCTTGGACAAGGTACAGCATGCACCTGAGGGGTTTGATTCATCTAGGTGTCAGGGCCAGAGATGGTTAGAGACTGGTACCCCTACAACAGAGAGAAAGCAGGGACTGAAGGCTGAGTTGAAATCGGCATCCTGGGCCCATGGGCAGACGGTGCAGGTGGAGGCCACAACCAAGACCGGTCAGTGACCTGCAGGTCCCTTGGGCCCCGACACTCATCTGCTCAGGATGGCAATTGATTGAAGGTTAAGGCACCTAAACCTTCTTATCCATGTGCACATGTGATAGTTGTCCAAGCTCCATTAGAGCTGATACGCACCTAGGGCTTAATAAATCTGCCAAAACATAGGCATAGGTCATTTGCCACATACAAGCATATCTGAAACATCTACAGGGAGCTGATGGGGGACCATGTGGACATCTCTGAAGTGCTGGAGGCCAGGTGGGAATCGCTAGGGCATCTCAGCTGGCCCCAGGCATCCCTGTCAGATAGTGATGTTGTCAATGGCTCTTGCAGACAGAGCTGATCAGTTCATGGCATTCAATATTCAATGCCTATTGCCAGTACCTAAGCTCATTTTAGATATCATGAATGAGTTGTCTGACAAACTCAACATGGAGATGAGACCTTTCCAGGCTGATATAATAGTCTTTTTTTTATTTTTGTCTCTCATGCTCAGCTCTGGAAGTCCCTATCTCATAGTGATTTTGGCAGATGATTCATGTCCTTCCATTTCCCTCTCCCTTCATCACGTGGACAAACCATCCATTGAACTCAAACTAGGACAGGGATTTTATTGGAACATGGACAGTAGGTGGGGAAGAAGACCATGTTTGTCCCGGAAACTCTTTGATCCAGTCCTCTCCCTTCCTTCTCAGTGATATGCACTCCAGCCCCATGCTTGCCACCATGCTATAGCCCTAATACTAATACTCATCCTTAGAACCAGCTTGTGTTACATTGGCAGCACATCCTTGACTATGGAAACTGGGATGCTGACAGATAAACTTGTCCAGAAAGGAGAACAATGCACTTAAACTATAATCATCATGAGTCACTACAGAAGCTGTTTAGAACCAAGGGAAATATTTTGACTTGTACTCCATTTTCAGTAAAAAGCCAGAATGTTCTGCAGAAATCAGACACTATAAAAAATAAAAATTCCCTTGGTAGCCGAAATTTTCCTTTACTAGGTAGTTTTGATGTAAATTTTTCAGCTAGAACTTGGAATAATCTTGTTTAAGACGTGATTCTTTCAAAATTTTAACATCAGGAAAAGGTATAGATGGGATTAAAAAAACCAGCCTAATCAGTGAGAACATGATTATGTGAAAGTTAAACACTTTAAAAAAAAATAATCCATACAAAGGTTTAATTTGGTCTTTCCTTGATGAATGCTTTGTAGAACATGACTGGTTTTGGTTCCTTTTTATTAAAGCCTATCTGAGACACAGGGAAAAAGGACAAAGTCTTGTTAAGAACTATAAAGTATGCCATAAGAAGATGCTCTATTGAGGAGACAACTGTATTATTGAAGCCTGGAATTTTAGAATAACTTCCTGATAAACCTTGAAAAAAGAACATGTATGAAAAGAAAAAAAAAAAGTGTTCTGCAATAATGAATTAAAAGCATGTAATATAACTTGTTGGCTTTTGTGGAGCAAGGCTGGAAAATGTCAAAAAGCAGTTATAAAGAGTTTACAGCACTGGAGAAGGGATAAAAATTGATCACAGACTTTGGGGTTTGTTTCTGATGAAGCTATACTCCCAGCTCATCATGTCTGATGCCACATGCACAATGTACGTAGGTGCATACAAACAAATTGCATTTGCACTGTGCAATCTGTAAGCCATACACTGGCACAGACAACAAGGTTTCACCCAAATGTCTGCCAAAGGGCAGGGAAAACCCTTTGTAATTTTTGCCATTATGCATCTAATAAGATAGAAACAGCTGTAGTCTCGATTTTAGGTCATTAGTTTTAATGGTCTCTTCAGTTAAGATCCTGAAGGATAAAAATAAGTCTAGAAGAACCTCAGATATTTACCTGGGAAATACAAGGAACAGCAGACTAATTGGACTGAAACAGCTGCACGGCAGGACCCAGCTGCTTTGATGTGAGATAGCTCCTTCCCATCACGGACCAGCCCCTAATGTTCACAGTTGGCTCTCAGAAATGCCGCACCAGAGCTTGCTGCTCTGATCCCCCTCCACAGTCAACGTCTGCGGCAAAGCAGAAAACCTGGGAACAGTTAGCATTGAAATTAGTTAATCTGGCAGTGGGGAGGGGGTGCTTTGTCATTATTTCTCCTGCCTTCACTCTTACTTATTCGTGGCAACAGTGGTGGTGGTTTTTCCCATTCTTCTAAGAAATAGACAGTAAAGCTTATTAGTTTTGTACATGCCAGCTCCTCTTTTTTTCAGAATTGCTATTCTTAACCTCTCCAGTTGTAGAATGAAAAAATTGTCAGACTCCTACTCACCTTTTACCAGTCAGAAGTATATGTCAGGTTGTTTTCTGTCATTAGTGTCTTAAAGCAGCCTGGAAGTTGGAAACATTGCAATAAGGAGTTGTGACTTTTATCTCAGAGGAACTTAAAGGGAGTGCTAATGTATTTGAACCAGATTTTAATTCATCACAGTTGAGCTGCTACCTGAGGCTGCAAAAGTCAGTGAGCAGACGAGTTAGGCTTGTTCCTGAGGAACTTTTCTCCTGCCTCTATAGGGGAAATGGACCAGCCTCTTCATAATCCTTCAGATGACTTCTAGCTGTTCTGAAGACAAAACCTCTTCCATATGGCACTCTAATTGCACAATAAAAGTGATTTAATTTGAAATAATTACTTTGTTTTCAAAGTATCGTAATTATTTCAGCCCAGAGCCAGATTTTGGAATACTATCTTGTAAAAGAGTTCATAGATGATGGAGGTGTCTGTTTCATTTTTAATTATTGTGTACATCCTTCAGTTTACCTACTTGGTATTGTTTATATTGCTAGAAGGAACTAAAGACAAAGGGCTGTTGGTAAGAGCAGTCAGAAATGAAACAAGGTCAGAGATAAAATATCTTCAAAGAAAATATCAGAAGACCTTAAAAGAACAGAGGAACCTTAGGGGAAGTGCCTATTTATCTGCCTGCAGCCAAGTACACAGACATGTTTTCTTTTCCAATGCTGGGCGTCTAAGATCAAAAAATAAAAAGAAAGACCATTTCTATAGACAGTTTGGGGGGAAGCAGGAGCTGGCATAGGGGAGTAAGTGGGGCAGCAAAAAAATCTATTTGAGGAAGACGTGGCAGAAGCGAGACCAAGAGAGGCAAAGGAGCACCAGGAAGCTCCAGGCAATGAGCCTGGCTGTTCGAGTTAAACAGGAGCATCCTAAATTTGTGAGGAGATTGTGAACTTTAGTTAGACTTGATGAAGCTTTGCTCTTGGGCTAACTCTCTCCTCTGGCAGCTGTTTGAGTAAATAAGCAATACTTCATTTTGACAAAGATCTTTTACATCACTTTCCTCAGCAGCTGGTCAAAAGCTTCCCGGAGGAGTTTCTCGGAGGTGTAAGTGTGGCTGAGAGAGTGAGATCAAGTTCCCAAGCAGCTGTACCTTGACAGAAGTGAAAGAAAGAGTGCTGATTGCCTGACAGCAGTGTTTAAAAGGGACTAAAGGGGTGTGATGCAGAGTTTGGTTTGTATGATGATGGAGATTTTTATTTTGGGATAGCTTTAGTGCAAGAGTTATTCCAAAAAATAACTCTGGCAAACAGCTTATGCCTTTAAGACCCAGTCATAAGATAGTCTAAAGTAAGCAATTCTGCTGCTGCTGAAACGCGTACTCACACAGCCTTTGGGATTACCTTAATGATCCAGGTGTGACTCCACATTAGCAGCTGCACTGATGCAACTTTCACCTGTAGATCAGTTTGTGGTGATGTCTCTGAGTTTCTGCTGTCACTCAGTACATCCAAGCTGTGCTTTTATATCACTTCAGAGGCACGATCTCATGCACTCAATTATCTCAGTGTAATGTGAATTGTTGAGATCATTCTGTTGTTAATTAATTGGTTGTGCCACATTAAAATAGTCTCCCTGAAGTCCTCTGCATTACAGATTAATGTGAGCTTCTCCACAGACCTAGCAGTTTGAAGTGTCTCACCAGCAATCTACATGACACTGACGTGCTGGGTTGGTAGTTATTGTCTGTATTGCAGGAGGGAAAGATTTCAACATTTCAGATGTGTTCCAATGTCTGTTGGAAATACTCTCCCTGAAATACCAAATGAAATCCATGTGCCATAAAGAGAATAAGTAGAAAAGTGAAAATCATTTGGCTATGTCTGAAGAGCTCATGGGAGCCCACAAGGTTAGCAGACAGATGATGAGAAGCAATAAAATTATTGCTTTTTAAAAACATGTCTGAGAGTTTGGGAAGCCACCTGTAGGGAACCTGTAAATGCTTGGTCCCACTAAGCAACTGACCATATTGTTTTTAATAATCTCCCAATGTAAACTTGGGAAAGTTTATTCACAAACATCATTGTAATTTCCATGGGCGACTAATCATTGCTATTATACTCATGCCCAGCTGCAGCTGGCTGCAGCTAAAAATGGAATGCTGGATATATTTTTTTCCCCGTAGTTTGTTTTGGTAATTAAGATTCTGATAATTGGAGCATTATTGTGAGAGTGAGAAGCATGAAAGCTTTGCAAAGCTCACCTTGTGATCAAGCTTTTCATCTGAAAACCTTGGCTCAGCGCCTACTGATGGGCAGGATTATTCCCTGCTCTCATTCTTCCTTTGACAGTCCTTTCAGGATCCCAGAGTGCTGATACAAATGGCTGCTTCCCTTGGCAAGCAGCACTTTGAGCCTTCTCTCTGCACACCATTTACCTGATTTCTCTAATCAGCATCTCCTCATGAACCCCACTTGTTTTCCTGATCATTGGGAACTCTTTGTCCTCCAGTTAGGATATAAGGAACATGAGAACATAAAAAAAAAAATAAATGCCATGAGAGCAGTTAACCACTGGAAGAAGGGCCCACAGAGATGGTGGAAGCTCCATCCTTGGGGATATTCAGACCTTGACTGAACTCTAAATCAGGCTCTGAGCTGAACCCTAAATCAGGATCTGAGCTGCCTCAGCCAAATTTGAAGCTAGCCTTGCTTTGAGCAGCGGGGTGGGACTAGACATTTCCAGGAGTCTTTTCAAAACTAAGGTTTCCTATGGTTGTGTTCTTATCCTAGGGTGCTTTTTCCATTTAGTACTGAAATGCAGAAAAGGTCATTCAGTCATTTAATCTGAACTCTTGCAGACTTTTGGCTATGGAACTAGGAAGTCCTGAACAGAGTCCAAGAAGAAATTCAGGCCTCAAGGACCTCTTTGTACATTTAGAGGTTGTCTTTTGAGGCCTACATCCCTGTACAAATGTACAAAGTTATTATAAAGTGGGAGGAAAATAATGCCAAATCAGATGGTGGCACATCTTAAACCCAAGAAGTGTATGCAGCTCTTGGGCCTGAACTGAGCTGATGCTGCCTCAGCACAGCATAAATTCAGCTACATGTTGCTGGGAAAGGAAAAGAGCTTTTTCTTTCCTCAGGAGCCACCAAAGACAAGTGCTATGTCAGGTTTTGCATACATGCCCATGGGGCAACAGTGTGTAACTCAGTTGAATCAGATGAAGTTGATTGGTGTAAGGTAAAGAGAGGGACTTTTCTGTCTAAAAGTGGGGGTGCCTGGGCACAGAATCATAGAATTGCCTAGGTTGGAAGGGACCTTTAAGATCATCGAGTCCAACCACCAACCTAAGACTGACAAAACCACCACTAGACCATGTCCCTAAGCACCTCATCTAAACGTCTTTTAAACACCTCCAGGGATGGCTATTCCACCACTTCCCTGGGCAGCCTGTTCCAATGCTTGATAACCCTTTCCATGAAGAAATTTTTCCTAAAATCCAACTAAACCTCCCCTGGTGCAACTTGAGGCCATTTCCACTTGTTGTATTGCCTGTTACTTGGGAGAAGAGACCGACACCCACCTCACTACACCCTCCTTTCAGGTAGTTTTAGAAAGCGATAAGGTCTCCCCTCAGCCTCCTTTTCTCCAGGTTAAACAATCCCAGTTCCCTCAGCCACTCCTCAGGAGACTTGTNCCCAAAACTGGACATAGTACTCAAGGTGGGGCCTCACCAGTGCCAAGTACAGCGGGACAATCACTTCCCTAGTCCTGCTGGCCACACTATTCCTGATGCAAACCAGGATGCTGTTGGCCTTCTTGGACACCTGGTCACATTGCCAGCTGAACCAAAACCCCCACGTCCTTTTCCACCAGTCAGCTTTCCAGCCACTCTTCCCCAAGCCTGTAGCGCTCCATGGGGTTGTTGTGACCCAAGTGCAGGACCTGGCACTTGGCCTTGTGGAACCTCATACCATTGGTCTCGGCCCATCGATCCAGCCTGTCCAGATCCCTCTGCAGACCCTTTCTACCCTCAAGCAGGTTGACACTCCCACCTAACTTGGTGTCATCTGCAAACTTACTGAGGGTGCACTCAATCCCCTCATCCAGATCATTAATAAAGATATGAAAGAGAACTGGCCACAATACCGAGCCCTGGGGAACACCAGTCATGACCAGCTGCCAACAGAAGCTGTTATATTCCCTAGTATCTTTGGAAATCCCTAAGCATGTTTTATAAGATAGTAAAAAAAATGGTGGAATTTAGGTTATGAAGTTTGTCAGTCCATGGACCAAAACCTGTATGTTCCTGAAATCCATGGACAACTTTCCAATCACTAAGTGCCTCAACCCAACTGGGACGCTCAAAAGAGGAAGTTTCTCAGTTTTTGTTCACTAATGAACCAACAGTGGTGCCCACCATGGTGCTCTTTGGCTCCCTTTATGTAGAAGTCAAATGATTAGATGATTCGGCGCAGAACAAGGGAGGTTCAGCTTGCGTTTTCTCCTCCACCTTAAAGGTTTGGAAGTTACTAGCCAGTCAGCCTTGCTAAGGAAGGGCATTCTCCCCATGCTTCCAAAGAGGGGCTTCTGCACCTTGAAAACTACACAAATGAGGACATAATTGTGGTATTGTGTTTACAGCACACAACAGGGGAGGGGGGAAAACTTGGTTCTGATCCTAATTCCCAAAAATCTACTTCTGTGTTTTATTACTTGTGTTTCTGTAATTGTTAGGTAAAATACAGGAAAGTCTACTAGAGGAGTAAGAATATTATGCAATTCAAGATGCAAATAAAACACATGATTACACTTTGCTTAGTCCGTAGGCTGCTTGAAAGGCATAAATTAAAAGCTATGTGAAGCCTAGTAATGAAACATTAACATTCTGCTTCAGTTCTTTTCAAGATCTTTATTAAAAAATGACTTGAAATAAATGAAGATCAGACAAATTAATTTACATATGAAATGAGGCCTGCTTGGAATTCTCTGATATTTGAGCTGCTGACAAGATAGTTCATTACAAAACCAACAAAAAATGCAAGGTTTACAGAAAAAAAAGGAGTATCTTTTCGTTATTTCAACTGATACTCTTGGAAAGAATAAACATGTTCTAAGGCAAACAAAACCTGCAGAAGTGTTATGGCTACAGTTATAGCTACAAGATCATTATTCATTATAAAACAATAATAATGAATTTTTAATTGTCATAGCCTGAAAAGGTCGACTGACAATTTTGGGGAAAAATAAATGAAAGAGCTACAAAACTGGTTGAATTTCTCAATATCAAAAAAGTCATTGTAATTTTGATTAGAGATTTTTTTCGCTTTTGACATGTCAGAGAAACTTTTGCAGTTTCAGAAATTAGAGAAGACTTTCTATGTCTGTTTTTTAAGAGATGACTTTAGTGAACACTACTTAGTAATCTTGAGAGTAAACACAAACAAATCCAGCAATCTGAATATGTGATAGAGATACTAAATGTGATGTGGGGAAAGAGATAAGATCTAGATTTATGAGTAACAGAGAAGGAATTTTCTAACTTTCATCTTTATTTTACATAGGATAATTGGAGAAAAGTAAAGCCATTAGTTTAAAAAATGATCTGCAATTTTGGATGCATATATTTCAACTGATGCCTAGTTAAGATACAGTTTTCAGAGTTAAAGACCTGACCTGATGTGAGTGCTTGAATAGTCTTGGAATTTGACCTTGCATGTCTAAACTGTAGATCACAGACACCGTGGCATCAGAAATAATAAAAAAAATAATTAAAAAAAAAGTTTTGTATGTTTGATCCATGACCTTCCTAAGTGTTCTTAAAAGTCCAGAATGTTCATGGCCATACTCCCACTGAGCTCAGTGGTAACACTCATTTTGACTTACATTCATACATTGACTTGTATATGGTACAGAGACATGGTAGAATTTCATTTGTGTTTTTATAGTATTTGGGAAAATAAGATTGCTTTCTCTAAATGTGTTCATTGTAGACAAAGTGAACTTATACACACCAAAAAAAAAAAAAAAAGAAAAAAAAAGAAAAAATACACCTAATTTCATTCCATTCTCTGATAGTGCTAGATGTTCTTGGGACACCTGGTGTTCCTTTGATGATGACAGATTGGTGATTCCCTGAAGAATAGCCCAGGGAATTCTTTATTATTTTTCTTTCTATTTTAGACATTTTATTAAGCATCAGGCTCTGTTTTTCCAGTGAAGGCTTACATTTGATTATAAGCAAATGATTCTCTAAGTCAGGTTTGTCTGGTTGAGAGCCATTTCCTATGTGCACGCAAGCAGGTCTGTCAAACTGTGACCCTTCCTCATCCCTGACATGTTTATGTTGGCAAGGTCACAGAGAGAGATGTAAATTGTTTGGTTTAAATAAAACCAATCGGATCATTTAAATCACAAGCAGATCACAACCCAGTGACATGGCAATGGAAATAGCTCAAAGTGCTGCCCACGTTTTTCAAATGACATGCTGTTATAGTGTTGATTTATGGGCAGTGATATTTTAACAAAAGAGAAGCTTGAAAATATCTGCATCTGGCATTGATTAGGGGATGTCTGGAGGCAGCTGGGACTGATCCAAGCCCTGGCTACAACTACCCTAGAAAACTACCCCTGTCCAAAATCATTCTTTGGTACTCTGGCTGACTGGCACAGAACAGCCCATGTCCATACTGTTAACTTTTCTTTATCTCTAAAGGGTGACTGTGTACAAACTGGTTACTGAGAGTAGTTTCTGCCCTCTGCTATGTCCTACCAGAAGAGCTAGATGTCCCAGACCAAACCTATGCTGGTCTGAAGAATACAGCAATATATACAGTCTGGGTCGGGTACCCATTAATGGTGCCTCAATCTGTTTAATTAATTAGGAAAGTAGCTATAGTCTTTGAGTGCTTCTTGCTGTTTGCAACGAACTTCACTTTCCTTGGTCCAGATTAATTTCAGCTAGTAGGCACTCAACTGAGTGATTTTAACGTAAGGCAGTTGCTGAGATGGCCCCATTTTCCCTCGTGGAGAGAGATGGAGTCCCTCATATAGACGAGGTAGGTAGACAACACTGCTTTCTTGGAGATACATGTCTCTGTCTCCAGAATATATGGGAGATTTAGATTGACAGCTCCCTGATATGGGGCACCTCTGCCTGGTGCCTGCAATTGGCCAGAATGAATCTGGGGCTTTGTGTTTTCTTTCCCATGGGAGTTGGGAAATGTACAGGCTCAGTGAAGTTTGATGCTCAGGAAGTCACGGTCCAGTATATTTTCAGTGCTCAAAAATGGTTTAAGCAGGTGTGCTCAGTGGAAGTATTCACCGTGCAACATTTCTACTATCAGACTCAATTTCAAAGTATACATTTTTAATCTAAAAATAGGACGTAAACCCAGACACCATCCGGACTGGCAGCAAGATCAATCTAGCCTCATACAGGCAAAGAAAATTGAATGTGCATACAAACTGCTGACTTATTAACTGGAGTTTACTATCAACATTGCAAGAAATACAGAGGAAAAGCTGAAAGCTAAGTAAAATTTTCATTTACATGGCCCTTGCTACAGAGGCACAATTTCTAGTAAGTCTCCAGATTTGTGTTAAAGGCTACCTCCAGCTGAGCCACTTTAGGGTGGATAACCCAGTAGTTTAGTGCAATTAGAAGTGCTTAGCTATTTGCATGTCATCCGCAACAGAAAATGGTATGCCTTCACTTCACTAGCCCATGAAGCTCAGGAATATCTTAATACCACAGTTCACATTTGTGCAAACAAGTTTTGTCCTGTACTTTGAATGAACAAAAAGGAGGATGACTGTAATAACACAAAGCTGAATCAAAGCTGACAATAACCTCTTGACTTTTGGTTTACTTTGCCTTGTTTAAGCAATCATTTTGGTTCTTCTAGTTGAAGTGTCTTATATGTTTTAGGACCAAAAAGTGATGGAGGGAAGAGACTGTCGGATAGTCTGACAGGAAAATACTGATAATAATACCAATACAATCACCGCCCATGCTGGAGTCCACTGCTTTCATTTTCTAGGTGGGCAAAGAGACACAGGGCAAGGCTAAGTGCCTTTTCCAATGAGAAAAATGTCTGGCCTGTCAGAGCCCCCCGTTAGCTGCAGGGAGGTAAGAAGATTAAATCTCTTCAATCCTCTTCAAACCAAAGTAACTCTGCTTTAGAGAAGAGGGTAGACAGGTGCAGAACTAAGTGATGCCTGATACTTTGTCTTGGAGGAGAGAAGTGGGGAGTAGGGGTGGGGCAAGCACTGGAGCAGCCTACTCCTGTCTTAGTGCTCTGTAGACACTCCATGTGATGGCTCATCCCTTTCTTGTCCTCCTGCCTGGCATCCAGGAGTCAGGAGACAGACAGTGGGAAAATTCAAGACTGCTTTAAGCAGCAAGATACTTTGAAACCGAAAGAAAAATAACAGTATTGAGATTTTTAATTCGTCTTCTGATCTTTGAAATATACAGCATCTTCTAGATTCAGAAGGTCTCTTTTATTACAAAAAGAAAAGAGAAAAAAACAATTCTAGGAATTAGAGCACCAAGAAATAGAAAATATTGTGAGACTGGCAGTTAATCACTTCAGTTGTTAAGCTTGTGCCCACATTGCAGGTTTGTTACCTCTCCTGTATGAGGAAAAGCACCTACATTTCAGCCACATCCACTAAGGCAGATACAAAGCCCATGAACTTGTATCTCTTTCTGATTTGTGGAGGCTAAGACTCTGGTTCTTCTGCAGTGAGATCTAGGGATGAAGTCTCTGGTACCCATTAATCCTCCTATTGAATTTAAAGTTTTTTTGTATTTCAGGCCTTGGTTTTCTTCAGTGAGCAAACAAATAGAATATCCCTCCATAAAGCGCTGTTGACATGGCTGTGGGTGTTTTGAACCCTCTGAACTGAGATTCTCCATTTGCAGTATCCTTTTGCAATTTTCTGTGGAGGTTTTAGCAAATCTCTTTCTCTAATAATAAGTCAAGATGAAAACTCCAAGCGCCGAGTCTGGTTATTCTGAAATTATTGGTACAAACACAAGGTTTAGTCTTTTTCTCTTACCACTGGCTAGAAGAGAAATTGTCGTTAGAGGGAATCCAGCACTAGCTGTACTTTCCAAACACATTGCATGTACAGATAATTTCCATTTCATTTTAATATTAAATCCAGTATTGTCCTTGTTTTTTCTCTTTAGAGAGTTTGGAAAAAATAATTTCTTCTTCTCATAGCCTTTCTTTCTCTCTCTTCCACCTGGGACATTCGCTGTGCCAGACCTTTCCTCATGTTTGAAACAAACTCTCCATTCCGCTGGCTGACACATTGCCTTAAACGTCCCTGACACTTGCTTTGCATCTAGCTTTCCCAAGTTATTTGCTCTCAGTAGATGATTTGCTGCCAGAAGACCCAGCATTCTGGGACATCCACTAAAATAACAAAACAAAACAAAAGAAAACAAAACAAAACCAAACTCACAATTTACAAATAGCTGAACTTTTATTCCAGCTTCATTCTGTGTCCCCATCTGTTCATTTAAGAGAAGAAGGATCCCTGTAGGGACAGCTGCTTCCACAGCCCTGGCAATCTCAGGAGGTCACTAAAGGAAACATCCCAAAAAGATATTTAGTGAGCTGTCTCTTGCAAAGAGCTGATGAAACTTCTCATTCTAAGGGTCCTCACCTTTCCCGGGGCTCACCCTTTACTGCGGACTGCAGTAAAATAAGGGTCAGATTGTTTGGTATTTATCCACATGCCCACTGAGGCCACTTGGCCCACTCAAAGCACACCGCACACAAAGGACTGAGGCAGCTGGGGGCTTTGCCCCAGGGATGTTCCCTTTCCTGGAGTCCAAAAGAGTACACGTTATCCTAATAAAAAAAAACAGAGGTAAAGAATGAAAATGGTAACAATATGCAAGTGATTCCATCTTTGATTCGGTCATCAAGACAACAGAATAATAATAATCATTTGCCTGGATACTTTTCTTTTGGTTGTCATTCTCCCCCCCCGCCCCCGTATAGAGGTAGGTCCATCATGTCTTGAAATGCCACTGCCAAATGCAAAACTGTCTATGAAAAAACGGCAGGCCCAGAAGCATCAACAGTTTGATTTTTTTTTTTTAATTGGTTTCCCCAGTTAAAGTTAGTTGGCAGAATTTAGGCAAAAATTTGCAAATAATTTCCTTCAACTCACACCTGGTGAGTTTTTTTTAATGCCGAATCACATACCTAGTTAGACGCTTTTGCCTGTCTCTGAGAAAGAAGAACACAACTTTCACCTCCGTCATAGAGCTAAGGGGTTGATAGGTGGGTTGACCTGCCACAGCCCAGGGAAATCAAAACGTTGTTCCTCAGGGATGTACCAAATGAAGCTTGTTTACATAGATGCATCCTGATCACCTTTAAATAGCAGTGGAGGCTGGCCAGCCACTATAGTATTAACTCTGCTCCTCAGCTGTGCTGGACCCAGGTTAAGCTGGATTGCTACAGGGCTAAGAATCTCCTGGTTTTAAGTCCACCTTGGGCATGACTCCACGAGCAACTTTTCTCTTTCAGTACATTACTGACATCCCTGGAAAGAGCCTGCGGGCAGAGGTGACACCTTCCTGTGCGCCAGCAAAAGGCCATGTTCATCTACCTTGCACTGCTCTATTTGAGGACTAATTCTTGTTTTGGAACATTTTGTTGTTCTTTGATTTCATTCTTGATTGCAAAGCATACTTACATGAAGCCAGATCTTAGTGTCTGGAGTGTTTATCCACTCTCCTGAAGTCCTAATTGTTTCTTAGTCACCGCCTAATTGATTGCTGTGGAATCATGATTAGGAAGGCTCAGACAGAGGATAATGACTTCAGGTGGGATGTATGCTGGAAAGCCTGAGTGATATTAGGCATTCACGTAAATCACTCTTTTTATAAACAGGAATTAGGTTGGGGCCAGCCTGGAGGAAGGTGTGGTGGGAAGAAGGACCTTCCATGGATCACACGACTACATGAGCTGACAGGTCCAGGAGTAACATATAGAACCTTCACTGCCATCCGGCCTGTGTGGATAACTGCCTTCAACATCTTTCAACCTGCTGTTTTTTTAAACACCGCCTGTACCACTGACTGTGTTTGCCCACGTCCCTTGTACAAAAAGGAAGAAATATCCCCCATTCCTCATGGAGTTTGGGGATTTCTGTGTTGAGTAACCAAGAGAAGAGGGGAAGAAAACCCCAGTGACACTGCCATTTCAAACATTGAGACTGTTTGTCCTCTGCAAACAGAGGAGCTCCAGGCTGAAGGACTGTGTGGGTACGTCAGGTGTGAACGCTTCCAGAGAGCTCTGCCTTGGTGAGCTTGGGCCGGGGGCAGCAGGCGGGTGCCCCAGGGAGTGGGGGTCTGGTTCTGTCTCCACATGGCTGTGAACAATTCCTTAAGCAGTCCATGTCACTGTTGGGGGCAGTTTGGGGCTGGACACCTCTGTGTGGAGTGGCCGGGGCTGCCCCGCGCCGGACACAGCCGGTCCCAGGCAGTCCCAGCCGGCTCCGAGGGCCCCAGCGCAGGACACAGCTGAGCCCCTCAACCAAGCTAGGGGCGCCGGGGGGAAAAGAGGTTTGCGAAAGGGCCGAAGGCGGCCCAGGCAGAGGAGGAGGAAGGCGAGGAGGGAGCAGCAGCAGAGGGAGCCCCGGGGCGCAGGAGGAGGAGGGCAGGAGGTGCTGCCGGCCCGGAGCAGGGATCCCCTGCAGCCCTGGAGAGACCCCGCCGGAGCAGAGACCCCCCCTGCAGCCCGGGGAGGGCCCCAGGCCGCAGCGGGGGGACATTTCCTGCGGGAGCCGCGGCCGTGGAGAGCCCAGGCGGGAGCAGGTTGTCCCTGAAGGACTGCAGCCCGGGGCAGGGCCCGCGCTGGAGCAGGGAGAGGGGTGAGGAGGGAGGAGCGGCCCAGAGGGGCTGCCATGGA
>VYZM01016338.1:0-29568 GCA_013398915.1 Dromas ardeola | reverse complement strand
TATTTTAAATGGCAATGAATGAAATTAATTTTCCCCAAAGTGAGCCTGTTTTGCCCATGATGGTAACTGACTACCATGATGGTAAGTGATGTCTCTTTCTTTATCTTAACCCATGAGGGTTTCAGCCTATTTTCTCCCTTGCTTTCCTGAAGAGGGGGAGTGACGGAGCAGCTGGGTGGGCATCTGGCTGCTGGCCAAGGTCAACCCACCACACTCTGAGCCCTTCTCTTGTACCATGAAGCTAACTGTGATTTGACACAGGAGACTCGTTCTGTAACAAGCTTTTGTTCAGCTCTTAGCCAGCTATCTATTCTGAATTCACAGTATAGCCATTATGGTTTACAGACATGACCATGGCAAAAAAAAAAAAAAAAAAGTTGTATCTTTTATTAGATTAACTAGTAAAACTGGAAAAACAAACAAAAAACAACCCAAAGAAGTTTGGGGGTACACCAACATTTCTTCAGGTCAAAGGTCTGTTGTCTATAAGCTTGTTCTCTTTTTTCTAGCAGAATCTAATGCTTGAATAAAAGAAAATCAAGACCTTCTAAAAAGCCTGAGTCACTGTGTGAGATCAACATGTTGCCTCCTCCTTACTTGGTGGAGACAACTAACTGTTTCTGGTGGGTGACCCAGGCCATCTTAAGAGAGAAATTTTTTTCTATCACTTCAGACAAAAGTTAGACAAACTTAAGTAGGATATTTAGCTTTTATTTGGCTGAAATGAGGTGTGATGTATCCTACCCTTAGCTCCTGTCATAATCAATACGGATAACAAGGTAATCATTTTGACTGGAATAGATGTCAGTATTCACAACATCCGGGTATTTTAGACACAGTGCAGAGGACCAGTATGAGATATTACATGTGGCCAGTACACAGGGGCCTACATGGGGCATTTTTGAAGCTCTACGTTACCTACCAGATATATATAGGGATCCACAGAAATAAGCCCCATGGGTATCAGAATCCTGAAAGAAGTGACCCACTGATGTGCACAGGACACTGCATCTGGTTTTAAAATGGGGCCTTCCTGCAGGACTCTGGAGTCTTTAAGTGCCTTAAAGCTGTCTGGATGATTTGCAAAAAATATCCATCCAGGTAAGACATTAAATCTCACAGAAGGTAAAGGTGAAACTCATTTGAATGGTATAATAGCTCTCCCTTGACACGTCTTTATCTTTAGAGGTCTAGATACCACTGTAAATCTTGTCTGATAGGCTTACAGCCATACAGGGAGTTAGGTGTGATGGTGCTTCACCAGCAGCTAAAAATAGAGTGCATCTTTATTTTCTCAGCCTTTTCTGAATTGCTGTTTGTCTCATCCATTTGAATTTGAAGAGAACACTGCCATTTGCCTTGTCCTTGTACTCATTTAGCACAAAAAACGTCCATAAAACTTGATACCTCCATAGCAAAAGGCAGCCTGGGACTTCTTGGCCAGGCAGTCCAAGCAGGCTGAAAGCGTGTCCGTTTCCTGCATCCAGTGGCACAGAGGAGAGTAACATGGATATCAGTCTCCCCCGCTGAATGACCAGATGTCCATTTACAGCTGGGAAAATCCAGGATAAATGAGCATACATGCTGTTGCCAATTGCTATTGCTTTGTTCCTGGTATGCGAATGTGCCAAGCTTATCAACAGCACCATCAAGAAGTTAATTCATGGCTACAGACAACAGATGCTGAGGCATCCTGCACTCCCCTGAAACCTGTTTATTTGTCACCAAAGGTAAAGCCTGTGCTCAGCAAAGAGCAAAACTCCTGAAGTAGAAGCTCTCAGTGGGCATGATTTAAGGGAAAGCTCCTGGTTTAGAGAACACTCAGCTCCTGCCAGCACAGCGCAGTTTCTCCAGGCCTTCCTATGTTGTTTTTTTTGTTGCTGCGGGCACCACTTTAACACCTGCCCGCCCTGAATCAGAAGGTGGTTTGGTAGACTCTGATGAATAAAGCTTCATGGCAACCCACCAAGCTAAGCAGCAGTCCATTTTGCAATGGCAGAAGCAGAGGCTTGGAGCAGGAGCACAAGGAAAGACATGGTCACCTCCAGGATGAGCACATACAGTCCATGCAACCATCACGGGAGGCACAGGAGGGGGACATACATCTTAGCAGTGACCAGGTGTCGCTTGGTTTCTGTTTCTGCGCCCTCCCTGGGGTGAGGAGAATGACCTTTTCATCTGGACGAGATTGTTCCAGGTCCTTTGTGGCAGAGAGAAGCTGGAACCTCGACCACACAGACGTGTGCTTTCTTACAGGTTCCCACCTCCAGATTCCTCCTCCATGAGGAGACCACCATGCTGCAGACTGCAGGTCAGTGCAGCACAAGGGAAGCACTGAGAGGAGCCTGTCCTCTCCCTGCACTGCCAAAAGCACATCCCAGCTGCTCTGGCTGAAGGCAGTGGCTGTGTGTGCTGCTGTCTCATCCTTGGCAGCTTGTAGATGTTTTCTATTTTTGGCCATGTGCTCCAGCTGTTCCCCTTCCAGCTCCATTGCACCTTTAACACGGTACTGAGCTAAAGGATAGGAAAGGATTAGCAAGGTCTGCTGACCTTGAGGTCTGCACTTTGATACCTGCTTTTAAAAAGTAATATGCAAGTGCTCAGTGACAGTGTATCTCTCTAGAACAGTAATTTTTTTAGTCCTTGTTTCTCCTCAGTTTAAATAGCTTGGAATTGATCTTTTCCCTTCAGTCTTTCCCCTCTGTGTGCCAGCACTAAGTTCACAACTTCTTTTTGTGCCACCACGGTCTACCAGTGTAGGAAAGGGGGGCCGGTAGTGGGGCACACATATAAATGTATCTGTTATTTTATGAAACCCACACACATTTGTTCTTAAAAAATATCAATAAATACCAATACCTGATTAATTTTTAAATCCTGGGGTGTTACATTCCTAGCATCCAGTTACTGGTCCTGGCTGAACTTCCTCAGATCCAGAGCCATTAGTTTCATTTGTTTGTACAGTTATTCACTTATTTTTGAATCAAAGAACAGAGCAGATGAGCACCATGTCCTGCCCTCAGATGACAGAAAGCAGTTGAGTGTAGCTGAAATCAGCTTAGTTAATTGATAAAAAAACAGCTGAGGACCAAGCTGGGTGAACCTCTGTGAGTTGCTTTGTACCATTTACAATTTTCTATTTCAGTTTTATATTAAAGCAGCCAAATTTTGGGGGAGTAGTGGAGAAGAAGTGGGAGATTAAAAGATATTGACTGTTATAGCTTTTTCAGGACCACTGTGCTTCTGCACTTGAGCTGTGCTTTTCTCTGACCTGACTTTGGAACTGATTAGGAACTAGTCAGAAACAGATATTATGACTGGTTTTACAGTAAATACTTGTATCCTAAGAGCTAAAGAGCTTTGCTGCTGTCTGGGAGATGTGGGAAACCAGGTAAGTGGAGAAGCATTATCTGAAAATCAGGTAAATCTATAGTCTCTGATGCTTGACCTATGATGAAGGGAGAGGCTGGTGGTTTGTTTTCCTTTTGTAGAAAAGGAAAGCGGAACTTTTAATGTCAAGGCTGATTAGGCAGCTGTGAGTAATTGGAGGAAGTGCTATTGTGTTTAAGATCCTGGGAAAGTAAATATGAGAAAAGGGGGGGCAAAATCATCCTCAGCTGTAAGGAAGACAGGTTATTCATGTTGGAGCTTCGTAAATGGTCCTAGATAAGTGCCAGGGAGGTATCAGCTGCTCTTCTCATTACATCCTGGTGGGGAGGCTGGGGAGCGATGAGGCGGTCAGTGGGACCATGTACAAGAGAGAGTCTCTCACAGCCATAACACAGGAGAAGCCTGCACAGATGGGTTCATGGACACACTCTTTAATCCCATGTGTGGCAACAGATCTAGATCTCCCCACAATGATATGCTAAGGTTCCTTGCCTGCTCTTTATTAACAGTTGTTTTTGCGATCCCAGCTTCATTTCTCAATTACTAAAAACTGTTTTGTCTTAAGAGGATTCTCTTTGCTCACAAATTCAGGAGTTTCCTTCATTTGTAGCTCATGGCCTAGAAAATTCATTAATTATATATTTGAATATACATTTGAATGCTCTTTCTAGGACCATGACCACTGAATCCCTTGTCAAACTCTTCTGTAAGACTCGCTACCCTTGAACTCTACTTTGTGGGGAGAAAGAGAAGATGGCAAATGAAATTGTAATTCCTATGCCCCATGTTAGCAACAACTGTTTCATACATTAGCAATTCAGGGATGCAGCAAGGGATATTAGAAACTGCAAAACTTTCCCATGAAACTTTGTTGAGGGTGGCTGTTGGCAGGACATACATTTCCCTTACAAAATCTAGTCCACTCCCTTGCTTTTCATGTTTCTTCATTATGATGAGATAAGCAAGAGGCATTGAATTAGAATTTCTGAATTCTGTTCCTTCCTCTATGACTTACCTACCATATATCCTAGAAACAAATTCTGCCTTTTCCAAACCGCTCATTATTTTTGTCTTTCTGGATATTTGGGTCTTGGATCTAGGATAGTTTTGTCACTGTAGGTAAGGTAATGCACAATGGAGTCATTGCTTATCTCCTTTGTAAATTCCTTTTTTCCTTATAGGGAATCAGGTGTATGTTTGTATGTGCGTGTGGGCAAAGCACAAACTGCAATCCACATTTTTTACAATACCTGCTATTCATTAAGCTGTTATTGCTGGTAGCAGATAGCTATTCGTACAACATATTGAGGTATTAATTCACTCAGTTCACTCACACAGTTACCCAGTCGGAGCAATAGCTGGGAAAAAAACCCAGCTGCTCACTCAGAAATACAGTTTCTCGGTAAGTGTTCAAGTCCCTCAGAAGTTCCTTTGCTTCACCAGGTATATATATACCCCTGCAGTCTTCATGTGCATATGGCTGCCACCCCCTTTTTGGATGTGGCCTGAGTTACACAACTTGTGGTTGATAATAGTGTGTGCTCATGTCCTTGTATAGATTCAGCAGATTTTTGGTGCTGGGAGTTCATCAGCTCTCGCAAATTCAACAGAAAACTCCTAGTGTCTGGCAGTCCATCACAAACTTTCATACAAAAGTCTTCGAAGTACATTGTTTTCCTCTTTCTGGCCTGTCATTTTCTGGTAACTATTTCTCCATCCACATCTACAGACAGCTACAAGATTTGTTCATGGAAACAGAAAGAGCCTTTACAACCTCTCTTCCCTTGGCCATGAAATATTTCTCTCTTTAGACCATTGCACTGAATGTACATGTGCAATTTCATGTTGTATTTCACCTGATCTAAAGTCAAGTTGCCACCAGAAGCGCAAATCTCCCACATCCTTCCCTGCATCAAATCTAATGTTTGTCTCCAGCGTGGCCTTGATACCTTTGTTTAACTGAAGGAATATTAACACTTTTTTTTTTCTCTAAGTTAACTATTTTTCATGTAAATCAATGAGATGGCACAATCAGGAGATTGAAGGCAACAAGGACTATGGGAATTCACAGCTGGGACGCATGGGGAAAGAGGTGCCATAATGCTGGTGACAGAGTTGGATCACACTAACTCTGATGTTAAACTTCTCCCCAAAACCTAGATGACAAATCCTTGAGCTTTTTCAGAGCGCTGCGTTGATCATCAAATGAATGTGATCATCAAAACCTTCTGCAAAGTGCATTTTTATACATTCCCTCTATTATGCGTTTATGGATTCCTAAAGCTGTACAAATGTGACTGAGTGCCTCAAAAGAGCAGATTGTGTCCCAAATGTTCAATGCATATAGCAAAGCTAAAAAGCAAGTTGCTTCACTATTAACAAGGTAATAGCAGTATCGCCTCATTAATTTCTGGAGAGATCAACTTGAGTTTTACATTTGAAGGAGAGAGGTGAAAGAAACCCACAAAGAAACCCTAAAACACTAAACTATAAAACACTAAAGACAGCGATAAAAATCAAAATTTCATAACTCTGTTGTCTGACAGCCCTCATAAGGTCAGAGAGGACAGAAATGCACAAATGCCTGCTGAGCTTTTAGTGGTCATTGTACAATTAACCACTCAGATGAAACTGTTAGATTCCAAACTGAATATGCATCATTCTGAGAGAAAATCAGAAAGCGGGGAAAAAAACAAAAAATATAGCCATTACCCTTTATTTTTATGCCAACAGGATTTTAAGCAGAGTCCTACTGGAGAGATAATTTTTCATAGGAAGGATAAGATTTTCTGCTTCCAGGTATTTATTTTAACTCTGAGTACTCTCTTGTTCACACTCTGCTTTAAATCTGTCCCCAACAGGGACCAGTGAAGTAGAGTGGTTCACACACATTCAAGTACCTCTCTGCAGCCTTAAACTCCTGTTTCTGGAGGCTAGACCACAGTTCTGAGGAGCTCAGATGACCTCAGAGCAATGTGGTAGCCCTCATGAAGATTTATTTCCTAATCCTGATGCAAGAGGGTCAGTCTGCACACCTGAAGGCCAGCTTGGTCCTGTATGATATCAAGTGGTCATTCATAGGAGCAGAGGCAAAGGGCAGAACTCAATTACTATATTCCAAAAGAAAGATGTTATAGAAAAAGGAGGGACCCACACAAGACTTCTTGCTGGCTCTATTGAGGCTCTTCTGTAGATCACAGGTCATCTCGGATGCACGGATCCCAGGCACCTCTCTACTGTGCTGTGGACAGGTATTTATAGTTCAAAGGGACTGGAATAGCAAGAAGCACAATCTTGACTCATCTGCCTTCTGGCTATCAGCCCAATGGAGACATTTAATATCTGCTTTGTCTGAGATGTTTAGATTATTTTCTTTGTTTCTCTCCTAAAAGCATAGCTTGAAGTGATTTTGGTAGCAGCTGTAAGCACTCAGCCTTTGAGTAAATAAGACCTCAGGGTCTGCTGTTTGGCACCATCCCAGTAAAGGAGGGGCTCAGAGGACAATGGTTTCTGAGGTAGTCTTGTCCAGCATTGCATGAAATCTATAGCAGAGGGAAGCGGAGGATCCAGTTCTTCAGTTCAACCTGTCATCCTATTAAAACTGCCTTTCTGTTGCAACAAGAAAAAGAGGTTCTTGCAATAAGCCCAGCAAAATCCTCTCTTGTATGAGTTTGGCTCAATCCAAGGACAAGGAAGCAAAATAATAAATGATCAGGTATTTCAATACGGTCTTGTAATGCTTATACACAAATCACCACTCCCAGGGCCATACTGACTGTGTTGTTTCCTCATTTATGAGTGCTTTACTTTGTACCCTCAAGCATTCATCAGTCTGCATTGGAGTTATTTCTGCACAGACAAGGAAGGGAGCAAGTTATCCTAGTTTGATTGCTTCTACCTTAAGGACTGATCAGCATAAACTATATCGAGGGAAAATTTATGTCTGCCTGAAAAAGTCTACAGGTAGTTCAGGGCATCGACTTCTTGGGCTTAGTGCTCCAATGCTCCACATCATGTATAGACATTAATGCCCAAGCAAAATTCACATCAGCTGTGCAGAAGGTTGCATTGAGATACATAAGAAATTATTATATTTTCATCCTTAATTTAGAAACATGAATTGATAAAGGCCTTTGGGCCTGTTTTCCAGTTTTACTTTTGATGTATGCTTGTCCCACAATCACAAGTTTCTGTTAATAAACAATGTTATGTACTTTTGAGAGGATGCTACTATATAAAAATGGATCCATAAAAAATGTATATAGGGATGCAACTCAATACAGGAAAGAGTAAAAATAGCACGGCTTTACCTTTCTGTGGGGCTGTATTTCAGGAAGTTTAAAAGAGGTGATTTAACCACACTACTTTCTATAGAAAATGCCAATAAATACTGCAACAGCTCTATGAAAGTGACTCTTCATCCTGGCACAATTAAGCGATGTCTTCCTATTGTTATGGACACAATGCTAAAGAAGACACTGAGTAGCTAACGAAGCCAGGCAACGTGTCATATGTCAAAAGTATTGGTTTGGCTGTCTCAGGTCTAGCCTCTCAGTGCCATGGCACAGTGCAGATTCTCAGGTCAGCATAAGGAGGCAGCCCCTGCCCAAGTTCCTGAATATCCTGAAGAAGGGAGAGCTTAAACGCTCACAGCTCTGCTACACTCATGGCTAACAATATGAATGAGAAATTAACACGTCATGGCAGGTATATTTACCATGTTGAACTATGTACCTCATGCATGAGAACAATCTTCTTACATGGGATTTAGGTTTCGTCTTCTCACATGGTCTTCATTCTTTCACACTTACTTCCTTTTTTTTTTCACCATTGAGAAAGAGAAATGATAAAAGCAAAGCTTTCTCAGGCAGGTATTCACAGCGACAGAAAGAGAAATGCCATTAGCAGGTTACTTAGAATTGCAGAATAAAAGAATTATTTAGGTTGGAAAAAACTGTATGCCCTTCCCCATATGTCGGGTGCCCCAGCCTCCTGACCAACCTGGTGGCCTTCTGCTCAACTTACTGCTCTTTGTCAATGTCTGGGGAGCCCAAACTGGGCTCCCTCTGGTTTAGTGTCATCCATCAGCTTGCAGGGAATGCATTCCATCTCTCTGGCACAGTTCTTTAAGAAGAGGCAAAACAGTATTGGCCCTGTATCAAACTCTGAGGAACACTACTTGTGACCAGAGGTTTGTAGAAACCTTACCAGTTTTGCTGAGGTGATCATCCACCAGTTAGTTCCCATTGTTGACATTCTATCTGGCATCATTGATCATCCAAGTTCCCTCTTCAGGGGAACAAATTGTACTTCCCAAAGTGAAATTCCCAATGTCCCAGTCACCCCCTGGAGACTACAGTGAGCTGATCATCTGAATCCTTCACATTTTCATTACATATTCTTTAATGAAAACTGTAATGAAATCTGTGAAATCTAATAGCAGTGTACAAAAAGGATGAAATTCCCAGTTTGGGAGAAAGCAGCCTCATTTTAATCCTGGCAGCAAATATTAAAAATAGAATTAAATACAGAAGAAAAAAAGGTAGGAAAATGTGATTATATATGTACACAACAGACCTAGAATCCATATAATATATCTAGCTACTTTTTGTTATGCTTCTCCAGTGAAGGGCACATGAAGTCGACAGTGTTCTTTGCAAACCTTTTGGCCAAAGTGCATCTATTTTTTTTTTTCTACCAAAATACTACTTGCAGAGTAAGAATTTAAGCAATGACAAGCAAAGCAATAAAAAATTGTAAATCAATGTATATAGCGGCTTATTGCAGACATAAACTCTGTCTCTGGAGAGACAGGGTGAATTCAGTAGACCACTGACCTGTGGCAGAGCCCTTAGAGAATAAAACCATCTTATTCAAAACTTGCTATTTTATATGAAATGAGATCTTGGACTTAAGCGATGCACATTCATTCCCTGAACCTTCTAACATCTATCTAGACCTGCTGCTTACGCCTTTACTGCAGAGAGGAACTCACCACTTCAATGTTTTAAATGAATTTTTCCAGCAGAGGAATACTGCACAACATTCAGACTCGTGTTTCAATGATTTAACAAGGATGTGAACAACAATGGCCAGTGGCAGTGTGGGACCTAAGCAGATGAGATTGTCAGAACCAAACAAATGAGATTTGTAGTAGTTTTGTTGTTGTTGGGTTTTTTTGTTTTTTTTTGTTTGTTTGTTTGTTTGTTTTTTCCCTAAATGACTATTTTCTACTGCAGGTAAGAAAATTGCAAGACAGGAAATGTACTTTGGAAAACAATTACTGCTGCAGGCAAGAAAATATCAGTGCAATGTGCATGTACTGCAGATTTCTTCCCCAATATAAGTTCTGATCTGTTTCCAGTCTTAGTTTCATATTCCTTCAGATGACACATTAGATAAGAGAGAGAAAAAGAAAAAAAAGTTTTAAAAAATGGTGCAACCACAGAGATAACATCACTAAAATAAACCTCCATGCATATATTATTCTAAGTTCTATTTTAATATTTCGTAATAACCTAAAACCAAATAGCTTGAAATAGTTTGTAAACATCTGGATCGAATATCCCAGGAAAACTTCAGCTAGTACTTAAAAAAATGAGGTGACAGCTATGGGAGAAAAAATAGGAAAGACATGATCCTTGCTTTTAAACTTCCACCTTTGGAAGTAGTCCCACCATCTAATTGTAGACATCTGTATCTAGGTGCCTAAGTTAGAACATCTTTCCTCAGATCGGAATAGCTCTATGGAGATGAACTGACTCTTTGGTGCTGGTCAATACATACGCTTTAGAATTTATCTCTGTATCACCTGTTGGAGCAGATAACTTTTCACTCTTTGTGTATAGAGACTGAAAGCAGGGGGATTTGCTTCCTAGTTTCGACACTGAGTTTGATGTCTAATGTGAGATGATGTGAAGACAATTATTTTTATGGGTGGAGCTCATCTAACCTATTGCAAACATTTACACATGGCCTTGTCATCTCTACTCCTTGCACAGTCAGTGAGACAAACGTGGTAACACACACCCCACCCAAAAAGGAGGAGTCTGAAAGTGAACACAGAAATTTTGCTCTAAAAGTGCTCTGTCTCTCCACTGACTAAATCAGGAATTTAAGTTATTTTAAAATCAGAGAGAGAGTATTTTATCTTGCGCACAGTTAAAGTTAAATAAGATTAAGGCCATCCTACATATCCGGCATTAAACTCCACACCTAATCTTACCAAACTTTTGTTAGCTGGTTTACTGACAGGCTCTGATATAACCAGAAACATAGTTCCCCAAACAGTTATTTATCAACTGTGATCTTTTCAATATTGAGCAAAACTTTGCTGAACAATATGGGTCAACCTTTTCTACTTCCACTGTGAGAACAAGATTTAGAAATTACAAATCCGTTAGCTCAGTGATCAATATATAGTCACCTTGGTTTAGATAATTATATATAATCTGAAAACATTCCAGGCTAATTTCTAAAATAACTGTATGGGAGCTTCATTGATCTGCCCAAAGAAAAAGCTAAATAATGACTGAAGTAATCCACGGATTCTGTTAAATTAAATTTTTCAAATTTGGAAATCTAAATGGAGGCATAACATCCATATTGAGATACCTAAATGATTTATTGAAGCGCTTAGCAAATTCAGCTTTTTAAATTTGAATTAAACATGATCCAGCTGCCTAAACACAAACATGTAATGCCATTCGAGACATGCTGTCAAGACATCAGCATGACCCCACCTTGTATGCCACAAGGTCTACAAGAAAACCTGCTCTCCCAGCTGGATACTGGGAACCAATACCCCCCCCTCCTGTCCCAGGATGGGGAACTGATCCTGGCCCATAGAGGCAACACAGAACAGAGGAGGATTTTCAGATAGGACACGGACATCATGTCCTTCTCTGTAGATGCCATGTTGTAAGCAACCAAGTCGGAAAACTTTAACTTCAGCTATTGGAGTAATGCACTTAATGCCTTAATGTAAGGCACTTTGGAGCTCTGTGTGGTCTCTTATACTAATGGAGATTGCTGGTAACATTTAATATCTTTAGTAAAACATCCAGTCTCTGTGGGATTGCAATTATGCATAAAGAGGCTAGAGAATGAACAAACACAGCACACACTGCAGGCAAGTGAGATCAACTTAAGTTTGTTAGAGGTAGCGGAAAAAAAGGCTGCAGGTAGAGCAATGCACTATAATATGCTGCCAGGCATATCTCACCTGGGCTATCTTTCACCACACAGGAAGGGTCTTGAGACACTTTACCAAAAGGGAAAATTTCTTATGGAAGTAGCGTTACTGCTGTCACTATAGTATAGAGCAGTAATTATTTCACAGGACACAATCATGTTATGAGGTAGTTTAGACTTGTGAATTACAAAGAAAACACTATCTTTGCAGTCACTTGTGTGGTTACTAGTTGCTAGCTAGTGACAGGAATTATAAGTAACCATAGATGATAAAGAGCTGGAGCATTGGTTAGCCATCCGTCAGTGACCACTTTTTTTATCACTGGAGCTTTTTATCACTTTCCATATCACTTGATTTATACCTGATGGGGACTTGCACAATGCATTAAAGTTAGTAATCAAATTTTCAGGTAAAATAGAAGTAAAATCTCCCTCATTTCTGAGGTTACTCAGATATTTCATCCTTTCCCCCCAAACTACTTCTCCCACTGCCTGACTTCTTACATCTTCTATCTGGACTTCTGTAAGTTCTTTGACATGGTCCCCCACAACATCCTTCTCTCTAAATTGGAGAGATGTGGATTTGATGTGTGGACTGTTCAGATGAGGAATTGGTTGGATGGTCACATCCAGACAGACAGTAGTGGTCAATGGTTCAACGTCCAGATGGAGACTGGTGACAAGTGGTGTCCCTCCGGGGTCTGTATCAGGACCAGAACTGTTCAATATCTTCATCAATGACATAGAACATGGGATCGAGTGCACCCTCAGCAAGTTTGCAGATGACACTAAGCTGAGTGGTGCAGTTGACACGCCTGAGGGATGGGATGCCATCCAGAGAGACCTGGACAAGCTGGAGAAGTGGATCCATGTGAACCTTATGAGGTTCTGCCAGGCCAAGTGCAGGGTCCTGCTCCTGGGTCTGGGCAACCCCCAGTATTAATACAGACTGGGGGATGAAGGGATTGAGAGCAGCCCTGCCGAGAAGGACTTGGGGGTACTGGTGGATGAAATGCTGGACAAAATTCTCAATATTAGTTCCTCTTGAACCTGTTAAGCCTAAATAGTTATGTGATATTATTACCTCACCAATGCCACTCCTTTTCAGGAAATGATCATTTAATTTTCAATTTTTCCTTTTACACTATTCCTTTTGGTTTTGTTTCACCCATTTCTTGATCCCTCACAACTTTCAACAGTGATGCTTCATCTGCTGAACATCAGTTTGGAGGATGAATATACCTGACATAATTAAAGATGCTGTAACATTTCCATTAGCAACATTTAGTAAAGTACCTAGACCTTCAGGGTTCAATATCTTCCAGTCAGAGCAGTGGCTTTGCTAGTTCCCAGGGATATTTGGATTCCTGAACAGAGTGCAATGTATTCTGGACACACTTGACAATGTCCCTGCGGTAGTCCTAGGGCAGGTATGAGATTCGTGAGTGCAGAGCATGTGTGTCCTAGCCTGTCCTCAATATGTCAGACACACTGGTCATGAACTCTACAGCAGATTTCACCAACAGCAATGAGGGAACCCTAAATACTCACTCTGACTTTAGTCAGTCACAGCCATGGCACTGAGTAGCACCCAACCTCATTCTTCCCCTGTGGATCCTGGTGTTCAGCCTATTCCTGCTCTCAAAATATTTCTCAAAGGCCTTTCAAAATGCTAAGTGTTCAGTCTTAATATATATGTTGCCATAGTGATATTTCCTTTTATCCGCCACAATAATGACATATAGAAAAGTCCAAGGGAGTAGGGTGATGTAATTTTCTTCTGCAAGGGTCAGGCTGACTGGTCCCTCTCTTGAGATACCCTCCAGACATTTGTTATTCTGGCTGCAGTTGTTTACATATGACATTTACTACCTTCTTCTGCTTTGGAAGAGTAGGTGTTTTGAAGATAGACTGCATATTTTTGTACACTTTTTTTCCGTACTTACACTCCCTTCGAACTCCCAGGTGTGCCATTTGGGTCTGATGAATTCTATCACTCTATAAGTTATTATTTCTTTTCCTGACATTTCAATATCCAAAAATATTTCCTTTTCCGTGCCAGGAAAGAACAAGTTCAAGGTAAGTATTTACCCAGCAGTCTCCTTCATGAAACTTAGACAAAAAAACTGCTAAGCCTCTCATCAATGTGCGTATAGTCCTTCATAGATCCCTTTAGCCCCTGATGATTCAGTGGAATTATTGATCTCTTGCAGACTTCCTGATTTTCATTTGTTTTCACACCATTAGCTATTTATTCCTTGAAATCCATCTTGGCCTTCCTAATTTTGTTCTAACTTAATAGCTGTTTAGTTAGTTTATTTTCCTGTTTGTATTCTTCATTAGGGTCAGATAATAAAGAATTTTTGTTTGACTCATTTTGCTATTTGGAAGTTGCCATTTAATCATGTCAGATAACTTCTGGCCTCCCTTCTGTTCCTCCTTTCCCCTTTTGTTTGTGCCTTCTAATTCCATTCCAGACTTGATTTTTAGAATGTTTTTTTCATGACTGACCTTGCCAGTTGCTTTATTTTTTAACTGTGGGATATTTTGTCTAATTCCCCAGTCTGTTTTTTTAATCTTCCTTGTAAAGTTTTGCGCCATATTGCTCCTTTTGGGATTCTTCCCGTTTCCTTGGGTGGAAAGGAACTAGGCAGTGTTGGCAGTTAATTTAGAGGCTCAGGACTCTGACCCATGCTGTCTGAGACAGTGCCCCGCATAAGTGACTCCCCTCAGCCGCATAGCCTGCCTTTCTGAGGAAGGACACTATCCAACCCCAGATTTGGAGGAGCTGAGAGAATGTCTAAGTTCCAGCCACTGCAGTTCACTCTCTGAAGCCTCAGTAAAAATTCACCTTCTTCTGTGATTTAAGCCACATCTTTTTGCCACTGGACTATGAACTGGAACGATTATATATAGAGAGATGAGGTAGGTAGGTAAGAGATAACATCTTAAATAGATTACTGGAAGTCAGCTCTCAAAGTCCTCTCATACTGGCACTTCTTGAACTATTTTCTATATACTAACTCAGACGAAACTGAAAACCTAGAAGAGTGAGGATGCCCCTTGCAGGTCTGCATATTCCACATCCCCTTCTGTCATTCCACATTTCAAATAGACTCTCTGCCTGCTGCCCCAGCAGTTTGTAACTGTAATGTGGACATCATACACACGAAGACTGTGCTGACACTGTGTGCATTTCACTGAGCAAGTCTGTCTCTCCGTTTTGAGCCACAAGTTAGGGTTTGGTGGAAACTAGAAGATGCTATTTCCCAAGGCAAATTCAAAAAATAAACTCTGACCTCAGGGGTCACATAAGCAAAAACACTGCTCACCAAGGACTTTATGGATAGTCTAAATAAGATGACATTACTGTTTCCATTCACTGAATTCTTAAAACTATGCTATTCCTTTCTTGGGCTTGAAAAAGTTAATGGTCTTTTTCCCTTATGTTTTGAAAAGGGAAAATATGTAATGATAGATTCTCCTAATGGTCATTCAGAATGACATGTTTGTTTACAGTTATTTGTGCAAATTGGAAATCCACTTTTCTCCGGGGAAATGAAATTATTCCCAGTGTTGACATATTTCCCTGGACAGCTGAAATAAACAGACAGTTCACCTTTCTTGGAACCACGCTGCAGGCTGCCTGCAAACTTACCTGTTATTACTTACAGGTAGTCAATCAGTTGTGAACCAGTGTCACACAAGGTGAAGACTTTGGAGTGTAGTAGCTGTGTATCTGCCTGTGCCCTTCGAAAACTAATGTGAATTACTGCAGAGAAGGCTAACCTTAAGCTAATGGAGCAATCCCCTTCTACTCAAGCATGGAAGGAGCACATATCTAGCCTCACCTCCATCGCTTGTGTGATGCAGCCATATGCAGTAATTTTTCCTAGTGTATGCAGAACAGTGGTTCGTTTCAGTATTACAAATTTCCTGACTCATCTGCTCCTCCCTTTCAGTTTAATTTTATTTTTCAGTCTCACATCATTTATCTCCAAAGGTATGTTTGATTACCATAAATGGAAAATATTTTAGTTGATTATGTCATATGTAAAAGAGAAGACAAAAGTTAGTCATGCATAGAACTTTATTATTATAAACGAAACATGTGTCTAGAAAGTTGTTAATTTTCAGCACTTGCTTTCTTATTATTTTTACACAGACTACGTGGAAAATTTCCAAATGCAGGTGGTGAATGTAATTTGTCATTTACTGCAAACAGTAAGTCTTTTTTATAAAGACAACCGTTCTATTTCACACAGTTTTATCTGCATACAGCCAACGTATCATGAACTTAGCAACTTCTTAACATACTTTACAATCCCTTTTTTTTTAAAAACAGGAACAATGAAAAGAAGGAGCAGTGAAATGCATGAATTCAATATATTTTCAGTGACGTGAACGTTATCACTTTTTATATTGCATATCATTATCTTTTTAGTCTTGAATGACAATCTTTCTGATTATCAAAAAAACCCAACCCGAAACAATTTTGTTGCATGCTAATTCTAATAATGAAATATGAATGTGATTATAATTGTATGCTTTCCATGAGGAAGCATCAATAGTTCTGACTGAATATATTCAGTATATTAGAAAAGCTATTATAAATTATGCAGAGTATAAATATAATTAAAACATTACCCAAAGGCTTTTTATCATTATTTTCAGACTCATCTCTTTCCTCACACTGTCTGCCCTTCCCATATAATTTCATATCTACCCACATAACAGAGTATTGATATACCTGGACTTTTGCTAGGATTTCCGTAACCATTCAGCACTGCCTCCATTCGCAAGACTCTTAACCGAGTACCACAGATGGTGTTGGCATTGACATGTAGATAGACAAGTGATTCCTAGGAAAGACTGTAGAGAATGATCCGAAATCCTGTCTTTGTCAGTGATCAGCTAAAATTAGGGTATCTGGTTGTTTCATTTTGTGTTTTTAAATAAGGTAACAAAGACAGCATGCTTTGAAGGGTATGCGGTAGCTCAGTCACTCCGAACAGTGGCTCCATGGCCATGAGGGCGTGGAGTCTCCATCTGTGGAGATGTGAACACACCACAGTTGTGCTGTGTGCGGCTCCTGTTGTGGCGCACAAAAAACAGTGAAGATGCTGGAAGCAACGGGTAGAGGTAGGTAGGTTCGATTCCCCCTGCTTTGGTCATCCAGAAGCTTATTGCTCAACACAGGAGCCTCTGGGTGAAAGTCCATGGCCTGTACTATGCAGATGTTCAGTGTAGCTCATTGAATGGTCTTTTAAATGAGCAAAGAAGAGACTGGTAGCATTTCTATTCCTTGATACATAGACAGATAAAAGGCATTTGTGCACATGAGTAAGACATATATCCATCCTTTAAGAATTTATTACTCCCACACCTTGTGAACTGCTGCTTGCTATATTAAAAAATTATATTTACCCTTATCTTACTCAGAGGAACAGAGAGGAAATGGAAATGAGGGAGACCTTCCTATGTATCTAATCCAATAAGACTTACCCTTTTTACCTGCTTCAGTGCACAGATCCTGCCCTGCTGGTAACCAATACCTATAATTGAGAATAGGAAAACACACCCTGCTCTTTAGAAATCAGTGCGTATTGCACCAAGGACACCATCACAGGCAGGTTCACCATGGTTTGCTAAGTAGGATCATGGAAGAGGATAGGCAATATCAGGAAGTTATGGCTCTGCACACACCTCTGTCTACAGCCAACCAGACTTCAAAAGGGAAATCTGTTGCATATTTAAAAGGGAATGGTAGTGTATCTTTGTATCCATAAGAGGAACATAATTAGGATCTGTCATTATGAGACAAATGTCTTTTCCAGGGCTGCTTTTAGACTGGGTCAAAACCCTACTGTTTTTTTTTTGCTCAGATTAGAGCTATGAAAATACTAAAAAGAATAATAAAAAATAAAATAAAAAATTTGAATGTGTGCATTAGTCTTTCCCACATTTCATTTTCACTCAGTTTATTTTTCATGTGCTTTTAAAAAGCACATAAGGAAAGTCTTTACAGTCTGAGTTGAATTTAAAAAGTTTGAAATAATTACTCAGGGAAAGGTATTCCATTTTTGCTGTTATTCCACTTGTGCCAGGATTTTTGATAAGTGATAGAATCAGTGTCAGGCATAGATTGCAGTGAGAATTAAATTTTATTTCAAAATGAAAAAAAACCCAAACAACAAACCCCCCCTGCATTTACAAATAGACTAGTTTTTCATGGTCTATTTATCTAACCTTTGGGAAATTCACATTCTTGTTTAATAATGCATTTAAAAAGAGAAATAGTGCAGATATTATACCAACATAAATCAAAATAAGAAAATAACAAAACATTAAATCCCTGTACATCTAAGAAGTCCAGGACAATTGCAGTTTGTCTTTCCAAACCTTCAGTAATAAGCTCAATATGAATGTCTAATTTCCATAAAGATAATATTTCACTTGCTATTTGACAGGACAAATTAGCGAAGAAGTTTACTTCTCCCAGTGTTATTCCTATAACTGCAAATGCCCCTGCAGAATGCCTTTTCCATAGTAATTTTTCAACATTTAAGCAAAGAAATGGAGGAGAGTCACCTAAAGAAAAATGAAGTAAATATGAATCAGCCAGTCATTCACTTTGCCAAACCAGTGTGCTCTCCCCACGTGCCCCCTACACGAGCAGTCGCTTATGCATGCTGTCAGCTCCCATCGATGCTCTCTTCTAGCTGTCAGAGCTAGTCCATGTGTGCTGACATTTAAATCCACATGCATCTGTGGATGGCCAGAATTGCTCCAGATGTGGAAGTGATCACTACTGTCACATAATTTCAGACACTTGGGGTAACACCTGTGCTTTGATATAATTTGTCAGAAAGATCGTAAAACAGTGAAGGCAACTGCTGGAGAATTTCTGCATACCTCTTATTCTGCCATCCTGCGAAGAGCCATTTACATGAAGGACTTGAGCCTGTACCTAATGCCGCTGGAATGTAGGAAAATTTACACATGAACTTCAGGTGTTTTGCAGAAATAGGTATGGGAAGCTGATTTTGACTGACAGTATTTCTTAGTTAATGAGCTTTTCGTCTGCCTTCCTTCCTTCCTGCTTTCCTTCCTTCCTTCCTTCCTTCCTTCCATCCATCATCCATCCATCACTGTGTATTCTTGAAGAACACCCAGTAAATATCAAGTACCACAAAATTTATGAGGAGTTGCTGATATTTCAGTAATGAGAACATCTTGTAGTCTAAGAAGAAAACAGAGAGAACTTTGAAGCATGAAATTGTAGCAGGGCTGCAGAGTAACTTTGCTGCTCATAAATCATGTCTCTGAGCACATTACACCATAGCAATGGAAGGTGAACTGGGACTACAACCACTCTAGCTCTCCCCTTCTTATTCCCACTCCTGGGAATATTGTAAATACTAGAACTTTTTATATTGAATTCAGAGATTCCTTTGACAGGTTGCTCTGTGATGAAAATTCAGTGTGCCTGAACTTGGGTTAAGGAGCGGTGTAGTTTTAGTTGGAAGTCTGGAGAAAAATATTCACGTTCAACTGAGTTTTGCTTTAATTGTTCTAAAGTCCTTCCAACCCTGAACTGAAAGTAAGATGCTAAGAGTAATTAACAGAGCTTTAATAAGACATACTGAATTCAAAGTGCCATTTCCCATTCTCTCATTTTGCTTTGGAAATATCATAGCTCTATGCAATTTATTGGAAAATAGTAATTAGGATGGGGAAACCAAGGCACAGCAAGTTACCCAGTTAGCCCAAGGACACATGGGACTGGGTGAAAGAATAAAGCAAAACAAACAAACAAAATAGAAACCCAGGTTTCATTTCCCATCCCCTGCTCTAGCCACTAGAAAATGATCCCAGATCCTAGATTTCCTCTCACGTGTCTGCGCTCCACAGTGAAGGATATTTAGACTTTAATTCTCCTCCAGCTATTTTCCAAAGCTTTTTTTAATTATATATTTTTTTAACGCTTATCAGCCTCTGTGTCTGTTTGAAATTATTTTGTGCCATCTGAGAAGTCATATTTGCATAGGAAGATTTGATAGCAGGAGGGAACATTCCTTCAGAACAAAAGAGGTGCTCAACACGCTGGCGTGTCCTTTGCTGCGATTGGTGCGACGGTGCTATGTAGAAGTGTATTTGTAATGCAGCCTTTCCTATTAGCAACTGACCTTTCTTCCTGATCAGACCCTGTGCTTTTTAGCTTTTATAAGAAGTGTGGAAAAGAAAAGAAAAACCCTCAAATGTCTTTTCAAGCAGAGAATTGGAAAGTAGCAAAGGACTCTGCGATGATGAGGAAAATCTAAAAATAAGTAACAGCAAAGAAAGCTGGCATACTATACAGTAGATTTCAGGAGAAAATCCAGTGTGGGAAAAGTAGAAAAATGGTAAAGAACACACACACAAAAAAAAAAAAAAAAAAGAAAAAGAAGTTTTAACAAGAACAATCAAAATTTGGAAACCAAAGTAGAGAGAAGAACGAGCTTGACTTATGAAAATGTCACGCAGAAGCTCAGGTATAGAAAGTAGCTGAATTAAATTAAGATTTTACAATAAAAGACACATTTTCTTGGCCAGAAACCTGGTCATAATTTATTGAGAGATTACTCAGTGCAGGTGCTATTCCTTATCATGCATCTCACCTGTGTCTTTGAAAGTCTCCCCCAGCAGGAATGGGATGTTGAGATTAAAGATTTGAGCAAAATATTCCACTGTGTTTTAAGTCAAGAAATCTGCCTTATAGTCTGGCCCATGCCCACACTCAATTTAATCAAGATTCATTGGAGTTCAGCATTCTGTTCTTAGGGGAAAAAAAAACAACACCAGTTCAAGAAGCTTGGCATAACAGTAGAGGTGTGATATAGCAATACTTTATAGTACAGCCTCTTTGCAGTGATTTGTGTGAATAAAGTCTAATCTAGCAGACTGCCTCCAAACCTGCCAGCTGCCCTGCTTGTGAAACATAAGATTTACCACAATGTCAGAAATAACATTTGTCAACTCATTTATCCACCCATGGACTAGGGCCAGCGCCAAATACTTCAGAATAAGATGAAATAGCTCTCACAGGAGACAGCTATATGATAATCTGCCTGAGTAGTGCTCTTATCCTAAATCTTAATAGTTACTGTTTGTCTTGAGCTTTGTATCATGAGGATTCATCTGCCTTTCTTCATCCTAGCTGTTTTCTTTACCTTAGCTATTCTGTGTCTTATTATTTATAAGTATTTACACTCCCTCCTTATCTCTGGCTACATTCTTGGTCTTGAATGCTTCCAGTCGAAACATGTTGCGTGTTGAAATGGTGTCTTGCGGGGGGGGGAGAAAGGGAAATAATTGTACTGGCTTTTGCCTCGCCACCTTTAAAAGGAGACATTTGAGAGTCTTCTGTTGACTTCCAAAATGCCGCCTTTTCTCACAATGTAAAAGTAGCTGCTGTGGTTTGCCGTTATGTGGGGTGTCCTGTGCGTGAGTCGGAGCGTGACTCCACGTTGTATCTATCCTAAGCAGCTATTTTTTCTTAAAGGCTACTGAAATTTAAGGTACCAGCTAAACTTTGTATCTTAGCAACTCCATTCATGTAAGGACCTGCATCTGAGGCTCCACGCCAAATCCAGCTTTCTATACAAACAGCAGAGAGAGCCTGTTTTAAAGGGGCTTTATTATCTGACTGGTCAAGACGGCAGCAGAGCTGGAAAAGGTAATGCAAGAGATAAACATTATGATCTGAGAGAAGTTTGGCAAAACACCTTGTTTGCATCACAGATGACCTTTTGTTTTATCATTTGGCTGTCATTTTTAACATTTTAGGCATTTTGTTGGAGTAAGTGGACAAAAAAATAAAAATGTGAATGTGGATGTTAAAGGCTGAGTGAAGAAGAAAGGTATGGGGTAAGCAATATAATGTTGTTGTTAAGTGTGAAGAAAGTCAGATGGCGGACAGAAAGCAATGTCCACAGCTGAGGTGAGTGAGGCATTGGTGAGATGCTGGAGTTCTTTACTCGCCTGTTGCTGGTGGCTTATCCCATTGACCTCTACATCCCCCAGTTTACGCAGCTGAGACAGTAAGAGTTCATGCTCTTCCCCACAAATTCTTGTTTTTCTCATCTTGGAAGCAGGTGTGGGTACATACAAGGAGAAAGGGGAGGAAAGACCCTGGCTGGATCACGATTCCTCTTTCCCCTCTATAGTCAGATTACTTTTCTGTGCCAGCTCTGCTGTGTATGTGATGCTACAGGAGGTACTTCTATCAGTGTAAACTTTACACCTTTTCCCCAAGGATCATAATGACCTGCTAATTTTAACGTTAATCTCTCCCCAACAATGCGAACAAAATAGTTGCATGATGGAGGGCTTTTTTAACCTCCTCTCTATGGCTTGCTGCCACAAACTCCTCTGACGTTCTCTGCAATGACAGCTGATCTCTGATTCTTTCTCCTAAATGACTGCAGGCTCATAGAAGAAAACGCTGTTTTTTATTTTCTCCAAGGAAAAGACAAAGGTTGATCCATGTGTTTAAAGGTACAGCATTACCAATTACAAGTAATTTTTTTTAATGAAGGAAGTAGGCTTAATTGTCTTCTAAACCACATTACTACAATTCTTAATCTCAATGGTTTTGTGCGAGTGTAACAGAGCTGAAAATAAGACCCCGTATATTTAACTTGGTGTAACAGCACACATGGGAATTATTTAAGCATAGACTGATGATATGACTAATGTTCTATCCTGACAGCCTGCTCTGGTGCCTCCCTTGACTTTGCTTTGTCTTAGAGCTTGTGAAGCACAACAGTATGCTAAGCAATGAAGAGTTCCCAAAAAATAAACTCAATCTCTGGGGCAGATCCTTCAACTTTCTGTACCTCTGTTTTCTTTCTGTCCCTTTGCAACAACAGCACTTATTTTTTTTATTTCATAGAATCATCATAGAATCATACAATGGTTTGGGTTGGAAGGAACCTTAAAGATCATCTAGTTCCAACCCCCCTGCCATGGGCAGGGACACCTCCCACTAGATCAGGTTGCTCAAAGCCCCATCCAGCCTGGCCTTGAACACTTCCAGGGATGGGGCATCCACAGCTTCTCTGGGCAACATGTTCTAGTGTCTCACCACCCTCACAGTAAAGAATTTCTTCCTAATACCTAATCTAAATCTCCCCTCTTCCAGTTTAAAACCATTACCCCTTGTCCTATCACTACACTCCCTGATAAAGAGTCCCTCCCCATCTTTCCTGTAGGCCCCCTTCAGGAACTGGAAGGCCGCTATAAGGTCTCCATGGAGCCTTCTCTTCTCCAGCCTGAACAACCCCAGCTCTCTCAGCCTGTCCTCATAGCATAGGTGCTCCAGCCTATTTGTTAGTTTTGACCATACAATTTAAAATATTTCAGTTTGGAAACACTTACAAGGTATTTCACAGGTAGTATAGCTTTGATATATGCGTATCTCCTTCCTGTACACTAGCAGCCTATTTTGTGTCTTGACTGATGGATCATATGGTCTTTATCAGAAAAAAAGACAGCGTATTCTGGGTGTTCCAATTCCAGTGAATCATGGGAGATGTAGTTTGGCAGAGAAAGGTGGAATGATGCAACTGGATTATCGTTATCATGAGGTACTCTGGCAAAATTTCGAAATATAGAACTTTCCGTTATTGCATCTTTGGGAAATTTTTGTGCTTCATGTTAAAGTTGCATTGGAAAATAGATACCACCTCCCTCCCAAAAAGGTTTGTAGAAAATCCAATTTTCCATCAGCCCTTCTGACCAAACAGCTTAAATGCAACACTTTCAGCCAGCACTCCTTGCTATGCCTTTTCACAATGACTGACCTCCAGTCTCAGCCACTGCTCTATAAATAACCACACAGCCCTGATAGTAAAGATAGGCCCAGAGAAAGGCACGGCAAAATCTGGAGGCAGCCAGGCTTACCGCTGATTCTCTGTGGATAGAGGGATCCAGCTGCCTTGTCTGTGCGTAAAGCTCTAATCTCGAGACAGTGAATTTGTAAATTCAGTTGTATTTAAGTCTCTAAATGTGTATGTGTTACAGAAAAGGCTAAGACTTTAAAGCTCATTTCCACATAGCCAGGTTGGTGGATTACATTTTCAGAAGTCCGAAGGAGCCAGGCAGTTATGTAAAACCTTTTGAATGCTTGTTTTGTATATCTAATCATTTTAGATACCAAAAGAGCCTGTCCGTCCAGGTGAACCAGAGTCTCTAGGGTCAGGGAACAAATCATACAGATCTGATCAGGAGTCCCTCTGGTAACCTCCGCCTCCCTGAGCTAGTCAGGTCAGGGCACAAATCACATGCTCACTCTGCGTCTATCAAATTTTCCTCCCACCACCCTATTGTGTCTGTGTTTCATCCCCTTTTCTCAGCACTTTTTTCCCTTCTTACAAATCATGCTAATTTACCAAAATAATAAAATAAAATGCGCAGGAAGCCTTGCACAAAGACTGTCTCTGCTATTCGAAGGAATAGGAGAGTTCAGAACATGTGTCTCTAAGTTCATCACTCATATTAATCTGCAATAATAAAAAAAAAAATTAAAATATATGCTTTCATCAGTCATTTGAATGCCATGATCTATTGCTTTAATAAAGAAAAGAAGAAACCAAAAGGCTTTATATTTGGAGCAGTGTCAAAATGAAAGCTTTCTTCCTCTCTTTGAAATTAAGGGTGTTTTTTTTTCTTTTTTGAATGAACAGCCACTGCGTTTCTGTGTCATGCTGTCATTTGCATGAATGACTCTGAACTTAGGAAACTGGAATGTCTGTAAGTTAAGTATCAGCTGCTCTGACGAGACTAATGATTTCATTAATAGTACAAGCTCTGCAAGGTCATGCCTGTGGCTCTGAAACCATGGAAAGATTTCCAAGAATGATGAACGCTACAAGCACAGGGCTGAAGCCACAGTCAGTCAGTGTATGTATTGAAGCAAGTGGATTCTCTGGTTGGATGAGGACTATATTGCATATGCTATATTACTCCTTAATTTTGTATTTCCTCCAAAACTCCTTATTGCTCAATACTTGGTTTCCTCTGTTCAGCATTCTATTTGATGAACTTAATAGGGTGGATTGTTAAAAAGATCTCACTGTTGTTGGGGTTTTTTCACTGTACAGAAGTTTTGTTTTTTTCTGCACCATTATCTTGTCATTCTCCACTCTGTCAGGGTGTACTCCTGGGCAGAGCTGTTTTTCTAGGCCAGTCATTCAAAAAGAACATAAGCTGAATATGAGTTCTTCTTAAAAATACTGATATTTGGGATATACTAGTACATTGAGGGAGTTGCGCTATTGTGTGCAGTCAAATCATGGTTCTAATTTTTTTCTTTGAAATTTTAGAGGTACATATAAAATATTGCATAGTGTACAATAAAAGCCAAAGTTGCAATTAGTATAATGCTAAAAGGTATGTGTAGGGTAATCCTTTTTATTTCAGTCACCGGGTTTTATCATAGAATCATAGAATCATAGAATCATAGGGTTGGAAGGGACCTCTGGAGATCATCTAGTCCAACCCCCCTGCCACAGCAGGGCCACCTTAGAGCAGGTTGCACAGGAACACGTCCAGGCGGGTTTTGAATGTCTCCAGAGATGGAGACTCCACCACCTCTTTGGGCAGCCTGTTCCAGGGCTCTGCCACCCTCAAAGTAAAGAAGTTCCTCCTCATGTTGAGATGGAACTTCCTACACTCAAGTTTGTACCCATTACCTCTTGTCCTGTTGCCGGGCACCACTGAAAAGAGCCTGGCCCCATCCTCCTGACACCCACCCTTTAAGTATTTATAAGCATTAATAAGGTCACCCCTCAGCCGTCTCTTTTCCAGACTAAACAGACCCAATTCCCTCAGCCTTTCCTCATAAGAGAGGTGTTCCAGTCCCCTAATCATCTTGGTAGCCCTATGCTGCACCCTCTCCAGCAGTTCCCTGTCCTTCTTGAGCTGGGGAGCCCAGAACTGGACACAGTACTCCAGGTGTGGCCTCACCAAGGCAGAGTAGAGGGGGAGGATGACCTCCCTCGACCTGCTGGCCACACTCTTCTTGATGCACCCCAGGATGCCTTTGGCCTTCTTGGCCACAAGGGCACATTGCTGGCTCATGGTCATCCTGTTGTCCACCAAGACTCCCAGGTCTCTTTCCACCGAGCTGCCCTCCAGCAGGTCAGCCCCCAACCTGTACTGGTGCAGGGTGTTATTCCTCCCCACGTGCAGCACCCTGCACTTGCCCTTATTGAATTTCATAAGGTTTCTCTCCGTCCAACTCTCCAGCCTGTCTAGGTCTCTCTGTATGGCGGCACAGCCTTCAGGTGTGTCAGCCACCCCCCCCAGCTTTGTGTCATCAGCAAACTTGCTGAGGGTGCTCTCTATCCCCTCATCCAAGTCGTTGATGAATATATTGAAGAGGACTGGGCCCAGTACTGACCCCTGGGGAACACCACTATTTCTGCACCGAGTCCAGTAACCTGTGTCTGGTAAAAGCGTTTCTTTCAAAAAGGTATCCAAACTTGATTTTAGGATATCAAAACATGATATCATGTCTGGATCTGTACTACAAATGAGGAAGGTCTGACGGTGAAGAAAGATAAAGGTAACATTCATGGACATCTGTGCTGGCTTACCTGTTACGTGTTAAATGACCAACATGAAAGGATAGCTGAGAACAGAAAGAGGATTGTTTTTATTATTTGGTATCTGGTAACCTCTAACTCCCTCCATTATGCTAGTTAGAGGCTCTGAGCTAATAACTGTCTGCAGGATTTCACAGATATTAGTCTTACCCTCTACTTTCTTTGGATGGTGAGCACACAGAAGATCAAAACAAGCTTTGTTTGCATGTGGTTGCCCACCATGTAGTTGGCAGGACGCGTATGCTCTGCCCATCCATCCAAGCTGAGGTCCTTCTCAACAGGAAGAAAGGCTTCACTCTGTTGCATTGCAAGTATCGTAGGTCACTGGAGAGTGGTCTACTGCAGCTGACACCAGCTGGTCTGGTTAAGTTCATGGCAGCAGTGTCTTCCACAGCTGCTTCTCAGCTCACACCATGCCAAGAAGCCTATAAGCATGGAGATCAGTGGAGTTGCAGTGCCACCTGAATCCTTGGCAGTTCTTCCTGCCACAGACCTGTTGTCTTGGCTCGTGTTGCTGCGGCTTGTTCAGAGGCAACCTCATCCCTCATTAGACCCTCTCCAGATATTGCTTCATCAGCTGCGGCTTGGGGGTAGAGGTAGAGTCCTTAATGCCAGAGTTCAATCTGACTCCAGCTTCCTTACTGTGCTTGCATTTGCATGCTGTTTTCTGCACAATAATTGCAAAATGAAAGGGGAGCAGATGGCAACAGGATGGCTCAGGGAAAACCCAGTGGAAATGCCTGCACCTTTGCACCAGCTACAGTTCATTTGCTTACCTACAGGAACTGTGTGGCTACCAGTGAAGGAATCCCTAGCTATTCTTTTCTGGGAAATCTTAATAGCTGCTGTATGTAACTTGAAACTGTATGTAAGCAGGAAGCAGGATTCAAGAAATAAAGCTTATATTTTCTTGATTTAATTCAGTGTTTTCCTCCGTAGTCCCTTTTGCCTGGACCTGCCACTTGAAATTCCACCTGCAGAAACTGTGACACTTCTAGTGGCACCTTTATCATTTCCTAGGCAAGTCTACCTCTTGCTGACTTCACAACACTGTCAACCATTTTCTGTCCAGGATTTTATTATATCAAGAGAAACTCAGTAAGCATGTACTGTCAGAGTCACAGCAAATCCATGAATCCATGAGAAATGGACATGAATGCATCTGAAGGGGAATCAGTATAAAAGCTTAGCATTTGGGGACCTGCCTGACGATGCAGCATTGCTGTCTGATACCTTATTCAGTTTTGTTAACCCTGCCATACTAGTCAAGGATGGCAAAGCTCATAGGATCTGGTTGACTGTCCATAAACGTATAAAAGTTGACAAGTGGCTAAAAAAAAATATAAAAAAACCCAGGTGTCATCCATCCTAGTCATGTCACTGTGGTCCTCACTGGTGATAAATCATGTAATCTTTTTTGTGGTCATTTTTTCCATGGAGATCGAGATGATATTCTTTTCTTGTTAGAAACAAGCTGGTCTCAGAAGAAGTGTTGGGATGTTCAGCTTCGGTATCCTTTTTTTCCATTTAGGATGCACTCACTGTAGTGACAGTCCCTGCAGCACCACGGTGCCCATTAACAACCTTGTCTTTCTTGCAGACTCTCTTTGCAGTAACAGTTGTAGGTGTGGTCTGTATCTAGTGCTTTTGGTTTTCACAACATAGCACAGATGGTTATACATATGCTGTTAAATGTGTCCACTCTGCGGAATAATCCCTGGTGGCCAGGTCAAGTACTACAGAGTGGTTGCAGCTCACAGCTTGGGGCCGGTCCCTTTACAGTGAACTTGCCGTATCTTCATTCCATGGTTCTTGATACAACTCCACAGGTCCCAAGACACAATTTTCACTTGTTATGTATTTTTTCAATTAGAAGTATCAAAATTCAACTATTCAGTTATTATTCAATTCGAAGTGTCAAAAATAATGTGGGATCTGTGCTGTATCCTGTGAGATACCCTTTTGCTGCCTGGAGTGTGACATGAGAATGTGTAGTGATGCTGGAGGATGGAAAACCTGCTGGGACAGTGTTAGAAGACTATATGTTCAGTGATGCAAATCCCAGTCTCATCCCTACTACCCATTACAAGAGGTTTCTTTGGAGAAGAACTCCAGACCACACAAGCGTGCCTTTGTTTCAGAGGAATTTTGTTGGTTGACTCTAAAGGAGAGCCTACCACCAGTTATTAAGTGTTGATGTTCAAGGAAACAGGACTTGGGATTGAACCTGATGGGTTATTTGACAGTGGACTTCAAAATCCCTGGCATAGTAGACCCCAACACTGAGCACATTGCCAGTGGAGAACTTGCATAGCAACTTCCCTCTGTCACCTGAGGTCAGGTATTTCCTTCCTTGGCTGGCTTGGAGGCTTGGATGTCAATGGGAATAAATGTAATTGGGGAGACAAAGGAAGCATCCTGGCCTGCATCTTGGACAGGGGTAATTGTCCCAAGCCATGGCCCTTGCTGTCACATCAAAAACAAAGTTTGAAAGAAAAGTCTAATGCAAAGGGAAAATCCCATGAAGAGTGGTCTTATGACACATAAGCTGCAAGGTGAAGGGCCAAAGATGAAAAAAATCCTGACTAAAGTCCTTTTTTGAAGAGAAATCTCAAGTATGGACTTCCAAATTTGTATTTTAAACAATGCTAACAACATCCGAGGACAGGGACTGTTAGGGAAAATGAGCAGAGTGAGACTAAGAAAGCAGAGGTGTAGATGGACACTAGAATAGATACAAGCAGATCAGTCATGTCCTGGCTGAGCGCTCACACATCATGGCACAGGTGTTAGGACTCATGATTCTATAACCTGCAACTACAGACAGTTTTAGCGTATCACCCAACTATAACCAAAGCATGCAGCATCTCCTCTAGGAGTTTTAAACCATTGGCTAATCAACTTCATCTTTTAAAATATGAGCCAAATTTCCAATTTCAATTTGTGTGGCTGAAGCTTGTAATCATTCATTCTTGTTATGCTTTTCTCCACTAGATGAAAGAGCTCTATTTTCTCCTCATTAACGCAAACATTTTGTAATCAATTCATCTCTCAGTCATCTTTTGATAAGCAGAACAGATTCAGTTCTTCAGGTCTCCCACAGGAAGACATGTACTCCAGCCCTCTAATTATTTTTGTAACAACTTTTTGTATCTGTTCCAGTTTTCCCCAGTCTAGTGACCACATCTGGGTACAATGTTCCTGTCTTGGTTTTTTAATGCAGAAATAACAAACAAACAAATAAATAAACAAAGGGTCTTTCTGTTCCTCCTCCATCACTAGCTAGTTCAAAATCCTGCAAATGTATATTATCCCCTCTACTCTGCCTTGGTGA
>VYZM01016336.1:20799-85980 GCA_013398915.1 Dromas ardeola | reverse complement strand
TTTTTTTTTTTTTTTTTTTTTTTTACAAAACCTGTATTAATACATCTTTTATTCTCATCTTCCAGGCCACTCCAAAAGTCTCTGTTCCAGAATGCTAAAAATATGTATTTTTGTTTCCTTTTCCATCTTTTAAACACTTATTTAGTGAAAGCACATACTGTAACAACACAAACGTCCTCAACTTAATATAAAACATTTCACTAAGAAGCATGTGTTTGAGAACAAGGACCATATCCACGTTCATGGTTGCTAACCAAGTGTCATTATATGGAACTGTGAGCTGCAAGAACTGGTAAGTGAAATTTTTACATGTAAGAGACCATACTGTTTTATAAGAGCTGTGGCAATTTTCCTATTATCGTTATCAAAGCAGACAATGATGACAGTAAATAATCATAACTACAGATCAAAGACATTTAGGTGGCACAGTATTACCCCTGCCTCCACACTATTCGAAGACATCTATCCTGTCAGACGATGGGCAGTGTTCAAGTACCAGTGCAGTTAATCGATACGCAACATCAAGGGCAGGTGTCATAACATATACAACAGCAGCTAATTTCAAAGGAGGCAGTGTTTAGAAGTGCCTGGTATTGACTGATCAGGGTCACTGGCTGACACTCTTGGCAATCGCTAACGTGTTTTTGTAGCTTCCCTGGATTGATGTTGTTCGTTCGTATATAATAGGTTTTATTAAATCTGAGAAGCTGTGGCACTCTCACTTTGTAAAACTCCTTGAAGAGGTGTTCATTGCACACATCAAACTTTATTGTTAGTATTGTGCTGAAAAGGAGATGGTGGAGAAATAGGTATTATTTTTTTCCTATCTTTCTCTCTAGTTAAGAGAGGTTTCATCCTTTATAGCAAGTCTGTCAGAGATTACATTAACATTTTGGTCTTCTGTATCCAAAAACCACAAATGCTGCTAACTGACATCTAAACTGCTTTAGTTCTGACCTGCTTCCTACTCAAATATCTTCCCGAACCTAATAATTTGCACTGACTTCTTCTGGTTTTTATTCCTGATGTTCTCCCGCTTGCTCATAAACCCTAGTAACTTAATCCTCTACTCCATTTCCCCATATAGACGAAGTTTTCCATCAACTTCTGTCTACCTAAGAGATCGTCTACAGAGTTCCATCTTACTTGGATTTTAGTTGAGCCAAGGCCTGCCACTGGCCCTTGTCCATGGCTTAAGCTCCCAGGTCATCCTGCAGTACAAGAAATAATAGCACTGTTCTCCCCTGAGATGAGCGATGTCCTCACAGAGCACTGTGCTCCTAGCTCTTCTCCTGCTTAGAGGAGATATGGCTAGGAGTGTGTCCGTGCTACATGCTATAGTCTGGCTGAGCAAAGTTGGGCAAGACTATTTAAACAGAGCTTGGCCGTCTGCATGCGTCAGTGTAATTTTCATTATACATGTATCAGAAACAAGCAATGGTGTATCAGCAAATACTGTCTTAATTCCACTAGTTCTCTGCCTCGTTGCTTCATGAACATAATCAAGAGCAAGTATACTGAAAAGTGAAGTGGGATAAGGACAGAAGGGGAAGGTGGACAGCTGTAGAGTAAGGCTGATCTGAGCTAGTCCTTAAATAAATTTTTCTGAGCTGAAAAACTACTCAGGATCTGGTTAGGTCTGAATACAGACAAAAGTCTGAAGCGGTGCACTGTTTAAATATGTTCATCTGCCTCCAATTATAACTGGACTTTTTCAGTCCCACTACTCTTTTCTTCCAATCAGAGATTACTTTGTGATTTATATTTGTTTAGAGGCTAAAATCACACATCCAACTGAACTGACTAAACCTAAAGATTTCTGGCACTGTGGCACACTTCATGGCATCCCATATCTTGCAGGGACAGGCCATCATCACATCATGAGACCTTTTACATCATATCAAATTTAATCCTGTGGTTACTGTTATCATAGAATCATAGAACACCAGGTTGGAGGGAGCTTCGAGGATCATCTGGTCCAATCTTAACACTTGCTAATAAACATAGAATGTGATCTGGTAATGTTCCTTAGCACCACATTAACCTTGCATTGGATTAGCAAGGAATATCACTGCAAGTAATAACTAGTGCAGCCGAGTATCATACATTGCAATAGGAGGGAACAGCAGAAAAATCAGTCAATGGAGTAGAAATATATTTAAGGACTAACCTTGTTGTATGAAAACAGATACTCCACTAAAGGTTATCTCTAGAGGAAGGTTTTGCTTGTTTGTTTTTGTTTTTTTTTTTTTTTCATTGTTATTCTTATTATTGTTGTTTTATTTTATGCATACTTTAGTTTGTAACGATGAAGAATTAATACTAACCTAAACTTTTGGGGCACTCAAATTTTCCATTAATAAGTTTATATACTACTTATATCATAGACATTTCAGCTTATTAGAATACAGGTCTTCTATGTGCATTTTTCCTGTGGTATAGACAAAGTTTAGCATCTATGGCTTATTTTCTGGTTTCCAAGAGAGCCATTTGTTCCTTGCAACGTTGGTTATTGTTACAGAAAATTGCACTCTCACTATATAACTATTCTTAAAAAGAGGAATAATTGAAGGAAACAGAAAATTTAAAAAGCAGAATTTGTCCCAATGCTTTGTAGCAGCATTTTCTTACTCTTTTGTTACTAAATTCACAGACCTTCTATAGGAAAATTTATATGGGAAAATATTATTAGCAAAAAATGAAGTGTGACAGCAAAGAAACAGTGATATAGATTGTCCCTTATAGACCTGAGTTCAGCCACAGGAGAAAGCTGTGAAAGGAGAAAAACATTAATGTGTCCAAAGACCATGGACTTTCATAAAACTTAAAATCACAATTACCTTTACAGAGCTCTGCTAAACACATTCTGGCAAGGAAAGGTGCAAGAAGGGGCAGGAAGGGAAAGGAAAAGAAGGGAAGGTGGAGGAAGTTGCGGAAAGGGAAGGGGAGGGAAAAAGAGAAAGTTTTCCTTGATGTACAGGGGAGGGAGGAAAGCTACCCCAGACAAAGAGCAATATAGTGTAATTGCAGTAGACTGAATGCATGGTACATTTATAAGGCTGTTTTGCCTTAACAGTAGTGTTAAGTATTTCCATTCCTATTTCACTGTGTTAAAGGATGAGCGTCTTCCCTGTGAACAGATTGAAATATGATTCAGTTGTGCCCTAAAATGCCATCATTTTGGATACTTTCTGTCAGACTGTATTGGTCCCTTTCATGTGCAGTATTTTTAAAAAAGCTAAAGTGCTGTTGCGGGATCCTAACAAAAAATTATCTCTTTCACTGAAAAGAGTCAAAAAACCCAAAGAGATTGATGAGATAAGTCTATTCACCTTAAATCTATCCTTTATTGAATAGATGATAGCAATATGGCAAAATAGTAGTTCTGTTACTTTTAAATAGAACTCAAAACCCTTTGCCATCAAGTTTGTATGTTTAATGAAACTAGTCCAGGTACTGAACAATTGTGCTGATTTCTACCAATTTATTTCTAATTTATAGGCATTTTTAAATTACATCCAGGGCCTTTTTTTATACTGTCTAACATTAAAAAATACTGTTAAAATTAAATGAGCAGCATTTTTATCTGTTCTGTTCAAAGCACAGATGCTAGACTTGATTTTATTTCTTACACTGAGATTGAAATTCTATTTTAATATGCAGAACTACAGTCTAGGGAGTCATAAAATGCAGAGTGTTTTCATTAGATGATGGCTCTGCACCTCTAGTTAACAGGAAAGCTGATTCATCAAACAGTAGTGATCAAGATACTGGGACCTAAAAGGGAAATTGACCACAGAGAGGAAAAAAGGATGTACCTGTTTTGCAGTATGTAATTGTTTGCTTTTGGATTAAACTCTAATTCTGCCAATAAAACTTTCATTTAAAAGTACAGCCATTTGTTACAGATCAAGGCAAAGACAAGGTTGAAGAATGTATTATTCTTCCATTTACAGAGTATTAGTTATGGAATTTTAAGGGTTGGTTTCTAAGTAGTGACTCAGTCTGGTGTTTCTCTTTATGTCTGCATAATTTATGGGCTAGGTTTGTTTGAATAGTATATTGCTGCTAAAAATGTAGTAAGTGGATTAAAAAAAAAATGAAGTAAAGCCTGCAGAAAACTGCAGGTGCAAAATTATTCCTGCATATAGTGAGTAATATTTTAAGGAAGTATTTTAAATATGAATTTGGTAATTTTCTTTATATTGATTTCACAATTTACATGAGCTAGCCAAATTAACGGGCTTGGTGAAATGTTGCATTCCTGCACCAGGAGGCACTGATCAGGTTCTTCAGTGTTAGCGATGGTTTGATTGGCATTTCATGGAGTGTGGTGATGCAAAATAATTGACTGGAAGTCTCTCAGGTTTAGGGTATGAGCTACCACCTTTGTATGACACAGAAGGTGCTGCTCCTTGTGGTTTGAAACAGGGGGCACATTTCTGCTTCCCATCAGAGTATCTTAGTGTGGTCAATATAGAGAGAGGTCTAAAAGCATATATGAGGGAATGCATCTCACTTGCTGAATAACAAGCAACAACAAAAGGAGCAAGAAATCCAAGGGAATAAAAATCTCCTATGCAGAATGATGCATTATATAGCTTTGCATCTAATCTCTGTTAGCTCCTAGATGTTCCTTGTAAAAGTGCTAGATGCTTCTCAGTCTCTCGTCTTGGTTCCTCTCAGTCACCATTGCAGAGCTCTGTTTTTCAAATGTGACCTCTAAAGAGCTGCTCAGAACCTCTACGTTTAACAGCCCAGTGTGTATTTCCACAAACTGTAAAGGGGTATAATGGAGCTTCAAGACAGAGTTGATGATGCTCATCTGTGATTAATTTTATCCAGAAACAGATAGGAGCCTGCTTTAAGTGCCTGGTTATGGTGTCCAGACCAGGGAGCGCTGCAACATCCAGAAAGAATGTCTATGGTAAACTTATGTCCATCCGTGAGGAACCTGGTTTCATATGCACAGTCCACAGTGCAACCGAGTGCTCTGTCATCCTCTGGGGATTTTGTTATGTCTGTGGGAGCCAAGATCCTTAATTCACGCACCTGAGAAGGATACATAAATGTAGACAGCATATAAACCCCCATCCTGGCAATGTCCTGTTCAAAGTGACCCTTTCCTTATTTCTTGCTTGTTATATGTATTCAGATATACTAAAAAATAATTCCTAAACTTTCCATTCATTTTGTTCAGTAAATCATAGGAGTACATACTGCATCTTGAAATGAGGCTATGCATGTCCAGACTTGCAGTTTCCCTGCAGCAATTTATTAGCAATGATATTTTAACTGATCCCTACAGTATAAGACAATTTAGGAAAATATCAGCTAGGCAAGAGCATTTGGAAATCCTTTGAAGTAAAGAAATCTGTGTTCATATCTTCCCTTCTGCATGTATTTGTTTATAAATGAAAAGAGATTCTATCTCTCCTACTCCCAATGCATTCCCTTGATTTTTTCTGCTGTTTCAAAATTATAAGGTAAATGGTAATTCTAAACAATTATAGTTCTTTTTCAAAAGGAAGAAAAATAAATCAATCTCTGAGCTGGGGCCTTGAACCCTTCAGAAAAACTACATAGCTATTGGCCTGAGAACAGTTCCGTGCTCTTGAATCAGAAGAAAAATGAAGAAAAATATCAAGATACGAAGAGCAAAATAATTTCAGTTCATCCACTGTTCTCTGAAGCCGATACAGTTGTGCCCATTGATTTCCATGTCTTTTGGTAAAACTCCATAAACATATTTTAAAATCTTTGATTATTTCTTTTTCTTAAAAGAAAGGGTGGGGGGTGGGGAGGAGGATGGGAAGGAAAGACAGCCAACCAGTTCAATATTTCATAGAACTTTCTTTTTAATTTAAATCAGTTTTCCAGACTAGGATATAAAACCACACAATCTCCTCCTTGTAATTTATTATTCCTTTTGACCTGAATGGCTTGATAAAACCTTTTGAGGAGAAATGGACAATGGAGTCGGGTTGTTTCTTTAGTGCAACTCTGTTTAATAGTATCTACAAAACTTACATAAAACCCATGAAGAACCTTTTGCTTGTTCAGAATTTCAACCATCTTTGTTGCTAGCACACTTACCAAAAGCTGTCTTTCTTGTGAATTCATTCTGCACCGCGCTGTCCCTCAGCTGTCCCTTTCTGCCTGGAGTTGCCTCTTACATGCTCACAGGCCAGGTCCACCATTTCTCCAGGTGATAACACTTTTCATCTTTGTGCATGCGTTGCTGTTGTAGGGCTCAGTTAGAAATGGGAGACGAAGGGTGACTAGATCTCTACAGGTTTCATGCTGATGGTTTTTTTCATTTTGGACTTTTGTCAAAAATGATGCAACTACACATGAAAGTACTGTAGGGGTTGTGTCTGATTAATGGTTGTTCTGTCTCAGGATTGCAATAGGAAAACACGGCCTCCCTTGCATCCTCACATTTCGATTTATTTACTCTTGCATGTGCCATTTTGACATCTTTAGACCTTCCTGACAGGCCTGTTCCCTTCCTTCCAGGAGTTCCTGTGCTTGAACTCCCACTTCCATTTCCTTACTTTATTTCATGTGGGATGCCTGAAGAGTTATTTTCAAGAAACAGTCTTTAAAGGGTTTTTCATTGAAGAACAACATTATATAATACAATATAAAATCAAAGTGCTTTCCTTGCAAGATTTTAGAGATTCAGAAATAGGGGATGGATAATACCAGGCTGAAAATTTGATCTCATATGACTACCAGAAATAATCATTGTCAATAATTCGGAGTTTATTACCAATATTATTACTGCTTATGCTTTTTGCCTTTCAAATGGAAATATTTGAATTGCTGCAAACCAAAATATTTGCCTCAACAATTAATTTGAAAGTATAATAAAATTAACATTTCCTTCTAAGATTCTTTTTTTTTTTTTGGTGCATTTTAAAGTTTAAAAATAAAATATATGAGCACAAAATGTAGAAAAACTGAGACTTGGTTTCTTAAAGCTTTTCTGTTGCCCACCACTGACCTTTAAGAATTTCTCTTGGTGTAACTGTACATTTCAGCCATAAGAATGAATGAAGATATTTGCACTGCTTTAGCCGGTAAGTGTTTATCTCTGAGGGCCTCCCAGCTCTTGGCTGGTCACACCTTATTTTCAACATAAGAACACCAATACTGGGTTATTGTTGGAAGATGCTTAATCTCTGAAGGGTAACCAACTGAACAGACTCAATTACAAATTACTGAGGATACAGATTCAAGCAAGATTTCCTGCTCTAAGCAAAAGTGTTTTGGCATTTTTGGTATCAGAACTGTAGTGAGCAGATGGCTTCACACAGCAAATAGTGAAAATGCTGTAAACACAAAAATATCTGATCTTTTCTTGCAGTAAGTCTTGTGCAGGAAAGTCAGGGCTCTATTAAGGAGTCATTGAGGATAGGTAAGCAGAAATCAGGGGAGCCTGGTGTCTATTTCTAGTGGGGATTACAAGAATGAATTTCATCACAACTTGTTCACTGATATCTTTTTGCTGATGTTCCTCCTGTATGCTGCTTGGAGCCTTCTCATGACAAGGTCGTCCTTCACAGAGGACTTCTAGGTTTTTGATAACACTGCAGCATAAAGCAAAGGCGTGGCTTAGTGAAGAGTGATTTTTCACTACTCTTGCCATTTTGAAAGTCCCCTAAGTTACTTCAGGTCTTTGTATGTCTAAGGAGGAACAAGGGAAATGGGGAAGCTGTAACTCCTGAGCTGTGCATAGGTCCCAAGTGCATCCAGTGTCAATTCCCAGACTGGGGGGACAGCTGCTGGGCATGACCAGCAGCTGACCACACTGACACAAGGTTTGCCAGCAGTAAGCAGGAGACCTGATGTGACTGAGGGGCAGCTGAGCACAACCTTGATGGTTCAGCTTCAGCCAGAATCCCTGGCCCACCCACTGGACAATGACAAGGGTTACAAAAAGCTATAGTCATCTCCTACCTTGGGTCCACGTCTGGATTGGGCAATTCCTTGGCTCTCCCAAATGGTGAAATGTGTAACCTGAAGTTGATGGAGTATGTGGGGACGCTGATGGGCAGTTTGCACTGTCAGGTATTTTGGCCATGACCTACAGTGATGCTGGGGTCACGTGCAGAGGAGCTATATCATGTGAGCTGACGTAACTGGAGAAGTTTTTATAAATCTCATGCCCATGAGAAAAAATTCATTTACTGCATTTTTTTTAATTGTTGAGAAGCTTTTGATTGTCTTTTTCCCCCTGATAATTTGTATTTGTGTTGAAGCAGTTGTTTACGCGGTGCTATCAGTAGCCTTGGTGTCAGGTGAAATGGAAATGAAAAGAAAAAATCTTTGCTTTCCGTTGGAAACCTAGTAGGGCATCATTAATTCATTCTAATGACTGGGAGATCAATTACAGAATACTGATTTTTTTACCAGTCAACAAGCGAAGGAACAAACACAATAAAAAAATCAAGGATAATGTATCATTGAAGGTACTTTGTTGGTTTAGTTGACAAATGTAATTTGATTTAAATTATTTATGGTAGTACTGCATTTAGGAGTAGACTCATAAATGCTCTGTAGTACAATTTGTAAAAATAAAGCAATACATTAAATTTAAAAACAATTGTACTAAATGTGATACTTCATGTACATATAGTGATATATATGTACCACTAGCACATATAACATAGCCTGTAGAGTAGTCAGGTATGCTATGTAGAGTTCAATTTTCTGGTTTTTATTTTTTGTAATTTTCACACGGCATTTTTGCCATACTCTAACATTATTTTTGCTTTCCTTTGTTTTGCCTACCTCAAAACTTGCAGTGAATCAGTAAAAGCCTTGTAAGGGCTCTTTGTGGGTGAGGTTAAGTCACTTTGAAGCACGTTTTCCATATGCTTTTGCTATTCCTAAGTCACTTAAGAGTCTTCAGCATCTTACCTTTTTCCATCAGGTGCAATGGCAATAGCAACTAATAACTCTGAATTAAAAATCTGTCAAGTACAATGAATAATATACAGAACTATGTGTGCACAACCAAATTTGCACGTATATCAGATAGAACTGGGAGATGCCAGGGTCTTGAAAAAAAGAATATATTCAGGTATAAATAACTTAATGTAACTTTGAAAAGCAGGACTCCAATGGCCAGTGAGAAACCATGTGCCAGTGCTAATAGACTGGGGAAATAGTTTCGTCCTAGGCAGCATATTCGTTACAGAGGTTAATGCTCATTAGAGCACTGCTACAGACCATGAAAACTCATAGTTCTTACTCTTTTTTCATCTTCTTGTTCCACTTACCCTTAGCCACAGGTGTTTCTGCTTTCTTGGACATAATTTGGGTAGTCCTACATTTTGCTCAGAATTGCTGTTTCTGAAGCATAGGAAACATACAGCTGCTTTTTTTTTTTTTTTTTTTTTCCTTTTTTATATTGGACACCTAAACTCTGTAGCATTTTTTCAACATGAGAAGTGGAAATACAAAACTAATTCTAGAGGTTCTAGTTCCACTGCTTTATGAAAAAGGGAGTACGGCCTGGAGCAGTGTAGATTTAAGTGACTAGCCATCAAAACACAGGCATGAGGCATTGCGGTAATTTATGATGTGGTAGCTGGGGGCTGGAGGGGCCTATTTGGGTGCCTATAGGACCCTAAAATGTAATCATTACCAAAAGGACACTATTTACTTTTTTCTGCAGGATTTTTATGTTAGGCAGGAGTCCTTCCTGGCAAATAAATAACAGGGGAGTTCTTAGAAATCAGTTAAATACAAATTTCTCGTACTAATCTGGGTGATAATGACCAATAAGCAATTATGTTTTAAAGAAATGGTGCTGTAGGTGATGCCTTTCCGTGAAGGTTCTTACCTTGGCAGATATTTTCACATCTAAAAGTGCTGCTGATTGAGATCTGTAGGGCAAAGTCTGCGTTACTTGGAAATCAATAGGAATCATAGGGAGCAGAGTATTTCCAAATATTGACTAGATAAAAATAAATTTTTGTTCGGCTACTTTTTAGACATCTAAGGAAATAAAACATATTTTCAAAATCATGAAAAATAATAGTGCAAGTCTGTACACTTAGCACTTAAAAACCCATGTTCTAATGCAAATGCACTACAGAAGAATTTTTTTTTCCCTAAAGAAACAGAAAAGACGCTCAAGAGTGTTTTGATAAAAAGTCCTTATTGTGGAAAAAGCAAAGCACAAAAATCTGGGGACAAAGAATACTGTATGGTGTGACAGATTTATTAAAGAGGAAATCCAGACTAATCTGACTAATTTGTCCCCTTGATGTATATTATCAAAATTTCACAGACGTTCTCTGTGCCATACAGAGCACTGAAATAACTCCCAACGTGCTTTTGTAGTTGCCTCAGAAAAAAGGCACAGCTACCTTTATTGCTACTCAACATATGTAAGACTTGGAAAAATTAAAGAAAGCAGCTAAATCAAACACTTAGCTGGAGAAGAGGCAAAGAAAGCAAAGAAAAAGAATCCAATTATTTTGTGTTTGTTTTGCTAAATGGTTTTTCTGTCAAGGATTGTGCAGAAGAAACCGTTCCTTCCTCCCCCTGTCTTTTTAGCTTGTTTGTCTCGATTCTATAAGGCTGTGAGCAGGCAGTACCATATGACTAGCTATACATTGCTGCTGAGACTTCTGCCAACACTAATTAACCTCCTCCTCCAAACATTAACAAAGTACAGCCTAGGCTTTGTCTGCATATGATTTAAAACAACAACAACAATTAAAAAAAAAACCAAACCTTTTCCAATCATCTTGCAGTTGGTAATTGTCCGGATTCTTTCCCTTGACAATGACCCTCCATCTGAGGAAAATGTCCCCTCCCTCTGCCCCTACAAATGCTTCAGCATCTGTCCTAAACTCGAAATTGCAGCTGCAGATGTAGTTCAAAGAGCAGGTGTGTTACGGCCCTCAGGCTTTCTGCAGCTGATGAACTTCTAGATCCTGCAAGGTGCCGAGCACTCAAAACACCCTACCAATCTCCTGAAGGGCGCAGATGATGCTCAACACCTCTCAGTTAGGACTGTGATTGCTCCAATATCTCTTCTTTGGACCATCAGTGTACACTAGGGCAGGCAAAGAGCACTGAGATGCCACGAGTGACAGGCGAAATCCTTTACATGCAAAGCTTTTACTCCTCAGGTTTGTTGCAGTGCGAAATTTAGGAGTCAGCCTATGGAAGCAATAGTGACAAAGGAATAGAGCTGGCATCAAGATCTGGACTTTGGTGTAGAACACCTTAGCCGAAGGGAGCTGCAACGGGTGTTGGGCAAGGCACGCGAGCAGCCCGGGGCGGCAGCACCCAGGGTCTGGAGGCAGGGCTGGCAGCGCGGGTGCTGCCGCTGGAAACCAAGGTCTGCCTACTCGACTGTATCTCCTGCGCTGCTGGAAACCTCAGGAAAGAGCTCCTCGCTGAATCTGGCCAACACAGAGCTTTTCTTCTGCACTGAGCTCCTCTTTTCTTAACCCTCTGTTCAGCCTCTGAAAGGGTTGACTGTTATTTTTTCGGGTGTCGCTGCAAATGACCAAATGAAGGAGACGGGGTCCTGTGAAAGTGGTTCAGTGTTAAAGATAGACAGCAAGGCATGCCTTTCCTTTTTAAATGACTGCTCATTAATATGCAGCTATCTTAAGGCATATCTTATCTTAACTATGTCTGGGAAAAATAAAAAAACATTTTAGCCAAATGATCTCAATATTTTCAGAATTATTTCAGAGGCTGTTACAGATATGTGCATAAGAAAAAGAATCACACGTACTTCTCTGTTCTTAGATCTGTACCAAAACCTTACTTTTGTTGTTGTGGTTGTTTTTTTTTTTCTTTTTTCCCCTCAGCTGTATTTCTCAGCCTCCAAGGTATGCAGATGTTTCTTGAGCAAGATGGTAAAGAATGTTATAGGTGCAAACTATCTCTGCAGGGCAGTCTTTCCAGAAAGATTGTTTTAGTTACATACATTTAACTTTTTCTTTATGCATATTTTTCCTGAAATGTTTCTTTTAGTCACACCACAATATCACCAGAATTTCTTCATCCAGTAGCTATGAAGTTACTGGCAGTCATTAAGATGAATTCAAGTTGATGGTTTCATCTGCGTCTCCCTAATTTGGAGTTTCTGATGACCCATAAGTGTGGCTAGGTGGGGTCGTCTCACAGAGTGTAAACAGAAGGTATCTATGGCTGTCACAGTGCTTACTAAAATGTGTGTGTTTGTCTGTTTGTGTTCAGTGTCATTTTTTCCTGTACCAATCATGCATTTCTCAGAAATCTATGGCTTGACACCTGTGCCTTATGCCTCATATGATGCAGATTAACGCTCTCTCGTTCATTATGAAGCCTGCCCTTGACATTGGAGGCAGCAGAGGCTGATTAAAATGCAGGATCAAGCCTTATAGTAGGTGCAGCTTGAATGCAGCTTTTCTCTGTGGGTCACACGATACAGATAACTACGGCAGGGCTTATATTAACACCATTGAAAAAAAGTAACGTTGATGTACATAGGATGCTTAGCATTATACAACTTCTTCCACCCAAGAGAGCAAGAGTCAGATTTTGGCTGCATAGACCACCTCTTACAAATTTTACATAACTCTGTTTCAGCGAAACACTAACTTTATTGCTGGCTTTAACTGTGTGATTGAGGGTGTGATCAAAAAGACTGTCTGCATGCCCAATACTAGATGTTTGCTTAAATACTTTGCTGAATTAGGGAATAAATGTCCCTGAGACATTCTGTGGAGTTTCTGAATCCCAGAATAGCCCCAAATAAATCTACTCAGTTATAGAGACATTTTGTTTAATACTGTACAGTATGTAGCATTAGACTTGACATTTTTATGTATGCATTATTGCTGAGATACGGTTGCTGTGGGAGGTGTAATTTAGAATTTTCCAACCCTTGCACATTTAAAAATCTCTGTCACAGCATTACACTAATATGTCTATAGTCATATTTCCTTATTTTTTTATCTGAGAGTTGTACAGTGTATCACTTTTATAGAACTCTATAAAATGTATCTAATTAACCCTCTCCATGTTACACCCAACTAGTTGGGTGTGTGTGGTGAGAAATGAATTTCCCTTAGGGATCAGATGCCAAACTAAATTGTTTAATTTAAGCTTTATTAATGTTCTTAATTCATTCTCTTCTGAATAAAAACAAGAAACCAACAATATTTGTTCATAACAATACTTTTCAGCAAAATATTAAAGTAGTTAAATCCTTATCAGGATTTTTTTAAATGATTAATCAGGTACTTTCTGTACTTTTACTCTGCACGCTGAGGCAATGGTGCTGTTCTGATTAAAAAAAAAAAAAAAGAGAAGAGTCTGCATCCATCACGTCTTAGAATAACCTTCAGACATATGGCATGCTGCATAAATAATTGATGCCATCAAGGCTTATGTCAAGGTACAACACAAACAGTTAAGGTACACTTGACTTGAACTAGCAGATGAACATGAAGACAAATGGTATTAAATAAAGGTGTATTTTTTCATGTTGCCTGTTGGCATTGCCATTGACTTTCTTATGAGAGAACCTAGATCAACACAATCAGGGCTGGACTCTTTGCCGTACATCAGGGTCTGTCTTGCACAGGGAGCACAAATCTGGACCCTTTCTCTGTGCAGTTTCAGTGGTGCTGAGAATTGGAGCCACGTATTGAAACACCGTGAAACAGATGGAACCACCATGAAATGTATTTCTTGTGTGCAATTTCCAGTTTTGCAGCCCTTAATCAGACAAATAAGGACTTGGGGATGGGGTCATCAGTCTGACAAAGGACTTTGTGACCCCTCTTTTCCTTTTGCCAAAGCAGCTATAAATGCCCATTGACAGACTTTCTCTTGTTAAAACCCTGTTCTGTTACCTTTGCAATATGGACTTGGAACCAGAAATTTTGTCCACCCATGTATGATGGCAAGGACATGTCCTACAACAAACAGTGTTGTGTCATATCTCTGTGAAGTAAGGTTTATTGGGGATTTTATACCTGTGTTAGAGCTCCTCCTCTTTTAACCTACTTCTGACCTGGGTTATTCTAAATCACAGAGCTGCAATACAGCCTTGAGATGTGTCAGACCATGAATACGCTTTGGTGGGCTGACTTTTAGTGCTCATGAAGCATAAGTTCAGACTGAGAACTGATGCCTTCAGCCCAAAATTCACAGTCGTAAGAAGTTGTTTCCTTATATGTAGATGAAAAATGAGTATTTTAATAAGCTTGCTGCCACCTAGGTGTCACTTTTTTCCCCCGCTGAATAGAAAACTGGCTGATATAGATATTTTAGACTTATGTGCTGCAAGCAAAATAGTCTGCCCCAACAAGAACAGGATTCTCAGTTATGACATTTCCACTACAAAGTATGCCAAAATGAGTGGTCAATATTCATTTTTCTGCAAGAGCTTTGAAATTAAATTAACAGAACTTTGCATTTATGTCAGACCATGTGTAGTTATATTACCCCCACCCCCACACCCAGCACATAATTTGTCAACTAATGCACATAAGTAGAGCTATATTATACATTTTGTTTCCCAGGATCCTAACGCAATGTGTGCATTCATTGAACCCATTCGTTTGCTTATTGATTCTGCTTCACTCATCTCAGCAACTAGTAAAAGTGGTGGTGGGAGGAAACCTAAACTTGTTTACGTTTCTTTCTGCAAAAGTAATGACAGAATAATTGAATCTAAGAAATGTCTACTTTACAGATAAAAAAAAAAAAAATAATCAAAACTTACTTTCCTAAGGACTACTAAAACTAAATTTTTTTTCAATGATTTCATGTGAGTGTTGGCTCAGACCAAGTCCATTGTTTAACACTGAGGACTTGAGAATGTTACAGAAAATGTTTTCTTATTCCAGTTACCTGTCAAGCTCCTCTAATACTAATAATCTAAAACAATGCCAAAGTTTTTTATTGTCCACTCATATGTTCTGCACGTATATATGGGCGCTCCATTACCAGTACATACATGAATAAACAAATTTATTTTACTGTTAGCTCTTCTGTGCACTTTGGATAAACCACAGAAGACGGAGTCATCCCCAGAACACTGATCCCACTGACCGCAGTGGGCCTAATTTCTTTATCTGCCTGTGAACTGACCCCACATTTCCAGTAAAGAAGCAATAAATCAGGAAAATGGGAACTTGGAGGGACCATCCTACCTTTTCTGGTCTGAAAACAAGAAAAGTAGAAACTGTGGACCTATTCCACACTTACCAGCTTTAGCACTGTGTGCAATTTGATGTTTATGGGTATTACTTGTTTGCCTACTTTTTCAACAGTCACTCTTAGACTCGCTTCATGCGCTGTGTGTTCCCAGGAGTACAGCAAATCTGATCATGTATTAGATATTTTCATGGAAAGCCTAATATTCTTTCAATCTCACAATTTATAAGGTCAAATCTGTTTGAATAGAGGTTGATTTGTACTTGGAGAAGTAAGTACACTGAAGATAAGACACTTTTGGAGTAATGTTATTTGTCAATAAGGAAATACTTGACTGTTGCTATGTTTAACTAATTCTTAATGCTGGTTCCTGTCCAGTGTTCAATGTCCCTGTTGCTTAAAATGTCACAAAAAATAACCTGTCCTTTATTGAGTACTTCCAACAGAGCATCTCAGAAATGTGTGTCAAGACAGGACACAAGTATGCTGGCATGGAGGCTCCAACCATAGAGGTGTAGTATTGCTCAAGCCTGGAGCCATTTCAGGGTGGTGGGGTTAGGGTGAAGCAGGCTCTGGGCACTTCAGATCAATGAGCAAACCCTTTCATGTTGTTCCAGTGACTCTCCCCCAAACACAATGGTTGAAAAACACTGAATAGATTTGAATACTTAGGGCTATATCTAATGTGTGCCTCTTAATCTGTGAATGGCGCAGTTTATGTATTTTTTTTAACATCCATTTCTTTTCACAGTTAACCTTCTTGTTATATCACTTACTTTTCCCATGTGATGTTGAAGATAACTTTTCTTATTTACTGTACCTTACTTTATTTTCTGTTTGTTTACCTGTCTATTTCTGGAGTGTAGATACACTATAATGATTCTAGTGTTTTATATCTGCCTGATGTAAGGGGAGTCATGTTTTATAACTTAATGTATTCTTTAAAGCTAAAGTGTAATCTTGTTAACTAGATCATATATTATTTCCCCTATAATTTAAACAAGAAGATGCAGAATGTGTACAATGTGTAGTATGATTTGCCCGCAGGAATATCAGACTTTTTGTTAGCTTGCTATACATCCTTCTAATATAAAATACAGGAGGATTTGAATGATATTTTGTCTTCTGTTATTTTTGTCGCCTGCCTTTTTGGTTTAAAGTGAAAAAAATATTCTATTTGATGAAGTGTGAATCTTACCAAAGGTAAAGAACTGAGTCAGAATAAGGAATTCCTGCAGCTTGATTATACAAAATGCAGTACAATTAGATTTGGTTTCTTCCTGGTTTAATTTAGTTTATCCCCTTAGGAGAGATCCATTCACCATATTTAATTTAGCTGTAATACACTGTAGTAAATATTTTCCAAAAAGAAAAGCTTAATGAGTTGAAGACATGCATCACAAGCCTTCTATTTCCCACCTTACCTTTTCAAAAGCTTTTTTGTTTGGGTTCCATTAAAAATTTTTAAGGGGAAAATCAGACCTCCAAAAAACCTTCATGGTTTTGCATCCTTAGTGAAGAGTTTGCTTATTCCTTGTGGCACAATCCTAATCCCACTGAAATCACAGGACCTTCTCCCCAGAGCTGCCCCCAGCCCCACTGGGGCGTGCTTCTGCCCCAAGAGCATATGACCCTGTTGGCTCCCGTCTCCCCATGACGTGGTCCCTCTGGGTGGCAACCCTGCCCTGGTGCACATCACCTGCAACCCTCAGATCAACCTCCAGTTGATATTTCTCCAAGCCTGAGGGACCACGGTTAGGTCTAGGCTTTGGGGAGAGGTTCTGCTGCTCCATGCACCCAGAGTGGGCAAGGGAAAAGGAAAAGGGACCGCTGTCTTCACTACCTACATGCAAGAAACCTGTACTGAAAGTCCCATTGACTACTTCATCTTTGCGACACAACACTCCTGTGCCATCACAAGCACTCAAAACCTCCAAAAATAAGATTTGAGAGCTATAAGATTTTAAGAAAGGATTTTTTTTCATCTGCCTATCAGATTTTGAAAAAGATGGCTTATATTTGAGTTTTATATTATAAAGTAATTAAATCATAGTTTCTTTAGAAAGATCCTCACGAAATCATTAAATATTCCAGGATTTCAAGAGGAATTAACAACCTGGAATCACTGGCTGACACATCAGTCCCAGTGACATTAACAACAGATTTGCAACTAATTTATATGCAGAGAATATTTTTCTCCACTTCAGTTCCAGTCTCCATTCTGGCAAAACTGCTGCTGGAGAAACTGATGGGAATTTTGCTGGGAATGGATCATTGATATGACACTTACATCATATGCTGAGAGATGTAATTTGCCTCAACAAACATGAATTAGGTAGAAATACAGACCTCATATTTATATTCCCTGTCAGGTGGATACTCTTTACACTCTGTAAATGAAGGTACAAGAAAGGAACAAAATATCAAAATTGACTTTTATGCAGCTCTAAGGTTGCATTGCTTAATGGTGTAAATCAGAATGCAAAAGTTTAGGAGAGAAAGGAAGAGAAAATCTTCAGAAGTTTGCAAATTTCCTTCCTGGGAGCTGAAGAAAATCATATACTTTATACCTTCCTAAAGATCTGACCCTGGTTTGCTGCTGCAGTGTTAAATGAACAGTTCCTCATACACACAGGAATTTCTGATCCTGATTTGCTTTATAAATCTGTAGATCCATAATAACTTGATGAATTACAGTAATGTCAATATCATCCTGAATAAAGGTGTAATAGCGTGCTCTGCTAGATACTGTTTTCTGTAAACTCAAAGGTCTGATATTTCTTAATGTCTTGTTGAAATGCAGAATCTTTAAGTCACAAGGCTGTAGTTATTTTTACATTTTAAAACCTCGTATGAGGTAAACGACACAAATGCCTTTGTCAAGGGTAGACACCTGCATTAGTGTATTGGGACCAATGACTCAGTCAGTGCCTTGCTCGAGATCAAGTGTAGCAACCTGCATTTTCACCACAGATCAGCAGGAGAGGCAGCACGTCATATAAACATTAGCACTTCAGCAAAGCTTTTGGCGAGGCCAAAGTGGGGAAAAAAGCAGGGGAGAAGGGCTGGTGCAAGGCAGGGGCTGTGTTCACCGCAAAGGCGAGCGAAGCTTCCGTGACACTGTTCACACACCTCTGGAGCGTGCAGCCGCTGCGCCAGGGGTGAGGGCGTGTGGGGACAGCAACACTTTGACAGACTACTGACAAGGGCAGTTTACCCATCATCACTAACGAAGTGCTCTGCAGAGCTGCATGTGAGAGACCAACTAACTGGGAGAAGCCCTGCAGAGGACACGGGTGTGCAGGGTCCACCAGGGACGGCTCAGGTCTGTTGATCTGAGACATCTCGGGTCAGGTTCTTGGGGACATAAAAGTGGCGAGAGCCTGAGGATTGCTGGGGACTGTGCTGATTCCCTCAGCTACTTTAGGGTTTTGTGTAGCCTTAGTGTAGCTGCCAAGGGTTTTACCATGTGCTACTCAGGCTGTATTGAAACCCAGCCTTTTTGTGGCACGCCTTGGTCAAGACACTCCTGAAGGGCATGGGGCAGCGCAGAAGTTGGGTGGGTTGATGGAAAAGATCTAAGCTATGGTAGTAAGTAGGACCAGGGTCCCTACCCCTGTTCACTTGTCAAATCCGCCTGCTAGCTTTAATCTGACCTAACTGGGATTTACTCACATGCCTATGTATGTGAACTCACAATGCACTTTCCCAGAGCCTGAGGCCAAAGAGTGAAAACAATGAAGTATTTGGTGTTTGTGTATTTGGTTCTTGAACTTAAGCATTCTTACTTGAATTAACTCAAAACTGAGCCTGCACATTAGCTGAAACTACTGAGAGAACAAACAAACTTACATGCAATATTATTTTTTGTGATATCACTCAGAGGAATATTTGGGGAGAGTGAAAGATACTTACACGTTGGTTTTTTTTCATCTTATTCTTTTAAGAGAGTTGGGAACAATGGTAGCTAACAGGGTAAAGGAGGAATGGGCTTCTTAGGCTAGGAGATAAACCTTTGTATATGGGAGAAATTTTATAGCAGTTTATCTTCAATCTTGTAAAAAGATACATTGAGTAAAAGTAGTGCAAATCCTTACACTGTTTCTTCTTTTAAAATGTTGAGAAAGAGTTGCTTTTATTTGTTTGTTTATTGTTTTGTTTGTTTGTTTTGCTGTGGGTTTGTTTGTTTGTTTGTTTGTTTTCCATTTAGCTAAAGTCAGTAAATCTGGCCTTTTTATTACAGATTTAAGCAAATATGGAATTAGTTTTTAAAACTGTGAAGTTGCCACAGCTTGAATCCTGAGAATAGGGGAATTTATAGCCATTTAAAACTGTTTTATATCTTTATTGTCCTTCCTGTACAGGAGTAGCTATGGCATGTAAAGCACATCTGTAATGGTATAAAGTGTCCATACTAAGACAATATTCCCTTTCTGAAAACACCAGTATCATTAAAGCAGCTCAGTTTTCTATAACAGACAAAGTCTGAATAATTTATTCAATTTGCAAAAAGTTGTATTTAAAGCAGAAGTGAAACATCCAGTGAAATCATTAAAGTGGTACAAACAAGGTTAAATCTGCGCTGCAGTGTCTGGGTGGTACCGCAGATAAAGTTGAGCTGGCCAAAGCACAGGTCAGTTCAACCTTGTTTATCCTCAGCTGCCGTGGGCAGAGAGGTATCACTACTCAGGATAGGTGTTGTGGGTCTACACTACACCACAGCTCCTGCTTTTTGAAGTTCAGCTAGTGCAGTTTTCTCAAAGGGATTTTCCCAATTCCGTCACTATTTTGGAAGTCAAAAGTAAAATACTATTTATCTGCAAAGGGGGACAAGGCAGTTTTTTATTTTTGGCTTTCAGAAAAAAGCCAGATTTCCATTAACAAGCATATATTATAAGTGAATTGCTTAAGGAAGGATGCTCTAGAGCATTTTTCCAGTATAAGCAGTGAGTAAAAACAATCCCAATCCCAAACCCGAACTAATACAACAAATTCGAAAAAATTACCTACAACAGCAAAAGGTTAGTCTTGTTTGCCCAAGTTTTGGAATCTCTTTTTTGGTCCTGGCATGAACGAGAGTTAGTTCTGACCTGCTCTGGGGAGTCATGTCTGGAATATAAAAACAGATGGCTTCAAACCAAAGAACTACTTTGCATCAAATGCAGAATTAAAGCATATTCTCTTTGCACTCCTGACTGCATTTGGCAATAGCTAGCATTATTGGAATAAGAAAGAAATGCTACACGTATTTGAGGTAAAAAGGGAATATTTATATTACTGCTTCTTCTTTACTGCAGTATCAGTACAGTTTAAGCAATCTGAATTTAGATGTTGCACTCGGGGTCACATCTCCTTGTGCTAAGGGCTGTACAAACACTGTTAAGGGAGAAGGCGTTTGTCGTGGGAGACACTGGATTCTAAATAACTACAACACAAAAAAGGAAGAAAACAGCAGTTAGGGAAGATGAAGGAATTGTCCAAGAATCACGCAGTAAATCATGGCAGAGCTAGGATAAAACCTAGATTTCTCGATTCTGACGCAGTAATCCCAGCTATTGAGTGTGCTGCTTCTCGGTGCATAACTGAACATGCAATGCTTTGTAAAGAAACATGCGCGAGACATTTTGGTGTTATTGACTTATTTATTCACAATAACTAAATCCAAGGAGCATTTAAATCTCACAAACAGGACTTTTAAAAGGAATCCCTAGTGCGAATCCTGTCAGGATAGTTAGGCTTTCAGGTCTGTGAGCCCAGAAAACCCACTGAAAACATCCCTGTCACTAAAGCAGGTTGTGCTCTCTGACAATAATTTAACGATAAATACTCTCCCTGAAGTATCTGCAGATGCAAAAGCTGCAGCGAGGGAATTTGGAAACTTCTTTCCTGTACTATGCAGTTTTAAACTGCATAGTTTAAACATACCAATAGTTAAACATACCATAGTTAAACATACCAATAAACAAACAAAAGCAATAATATGCTTTTCATAACTACCGCTGAACATGTTGATGCCTATTTTCAGGGGCTGCAGTGATGACATATTTAGAGATCGGAAAATGAAACACACAGAATACTTCATGCAGAACAGGGAACTGCCTTTGCTCAGGAGGGAAAAAGCAAATCCCCTCGGTATCACACAACATTTCTCTGTATTTACATTTGCCTCTTTGGGGATTGCAGGAAGGTCATTGTGCTCATGACACCTGGAAATTCACGGCCATGTTGTCTTTAAGGAGCTCAGACTCAGACTCAGAACACCCTGACTGCATTATCTGCCCACTGGTGTAGCACACAGCATTCCTTTTTCCAGGGAAACCTTTATACCCACACATCTGCCTTGCACTGCCCACAGAAGAGTTCCTGGACAGATGCGCTGGAGACCACCATGCAGCTGTGCTGTGTGAGAACGAGCATCTCTGTGCACACTTTCAGGTGTATCCTGATAAGCAGGATGTGCTCAAGAATTTCTTGATGGGGTAACCAGTGGGGTTGCCCTGGATCTGCTTTCCCAGGCGTTCCTGCTGTTACATAGTGGGAACCAAATTCAGCTCTAGCACCGTGACTGTTCCAGCAGAGTGGTTCCTATGGAGGCACGGAGAAGAAAAACGTTTGAATGCTTTTGAAAGTCTGACCACTTCATTTAAGATCCTATGTGGATCATCTTCTCTGAAAGTAAGTTTCCTGAACAGATGGAGATTTATCTTGATGCAATTTCCCAATTGTTCGAAGTTCATCCATTAGGGTAAGAATGCTGTTAAGCACATGGGAAAATACACCCTGCTGTGGTCTGTTGCAGTCTTTTTGTAAAGACACCATACTTGTATCTCAGAAGAGTCAGAGTTAAGAACATGCACAGCAAACAGTATTAAAATTGTCCTCAACTATTCCTTTCCCTGATCAATATTTCCAGGGTGGCTAGTGATTTTGAGTATCTCTGCAGCTTATGAGGTACCTGATTTGAAACCCATAAAAGTGGATTGGCTTTCAGAAAGACAGAAAAATTACGCAGAAATTTCTGTTGTGCAGTCACAGATTTTTATGAATGTCTTCACTAGAGAAGACTTCTACAGAACACCTCTTTTGAAAAAGAGGTTTTTGGTGCCAGTGGCTCTCATCTTGGTTGAAAAAAATACAAGATATGCCTTTCAGTATATCCTGGCCAAATTGCAGATGTCTAGTCATTTAAAATAAAATACTAAATTCACTTGCACACATATTCCTAATTTGCCTTTTAATTTTAATGACTAAAGAAAAAGTTTGTACCATCTGGAAACTCTCACTTTATTTTTCCCCGTGTTTTCTGAGGTAGCGTATATAATTACTTGGCAAATGGGTTGGCTAATGCCACTAGATCTTGTCAATAATTTGTATGCAAAGATGAACTCGTATGTGAGTGATAGTTCCTTTGAGGCAGGAGAGAGAGTGGAGGAAAGAGTTTTAGCTGAACAAAATGTAAGCGCCTTGTAAATATGTTGCCGAAGCACTTGTTCTAAATGGTGTGTCCACAGAGACTTGTATTAATGATCCAAAATACTACAGCAGTGTGAAAAATGACTAAAATGCTGCCGCTGTTGTCTAGCTTGCATTGCAGCCAGTGATGGCTGTCAAACAGAAAGGCAGGGCAGTGAGCAGGAGGAAAAGGCTGACGGAGGAGGAATTGGCAAGAGAGGTGTACCAGAGCTGGGGAAGCACCGGGCTTCACCGCGTGGAGTGGAAGGCGGGCTGGTAGTGGAGATGGGTGCGCAGAGCTTCAGGCCAAATTCACGTGAGCTCATTTGTAACTGCGGTCTCCATTTCCTGGTTTTTCTAGTACCCATTTTTGGGAAAGGTTTTGCCTATATGCAGCTTTTTTTCCTCACACTCTTAGAGTGTGGGGAAAACCACACTGTTTTCTCCACTTAATATTATTTCCAGTTATTACATTTTTCTGCTCGAACCAAAAGAAGAAAATAATTTTCCTCTTACTACTGCTACATAGCAGACTTTTTAGAAAAGTTTTTTAGGAGGGGGGAATAAGGCAGGCTTTTGAAAATGTATTCACTCTACATCTTACTCTGACTTTTTCAACTCAATCTTAATTGGTTTTCATTTACAAATTTATTACAAAAACTTGACATCCTTCTTTCCCTCCCTGCAACACTCTTGCCACTGCCAATCACCTGCAAGTGGGTTCAGTCATGTAAAGATAGTTTGCTTTTGATGGGAAAGTTACAAGTATCAGAAGAGAAGACCACCAAATATTTAGGGTGTGGTAAAATTTAGCAGAATACTTACAGGGTATTCTTTCATTGTTTTGCAATAAGATTTCAGTTCACCTCTTCCTGCCCGGAAATTGACTTAAACCACAACAGGGCACTTATGCTACCCATGCACAATGATTCAGTGACTTGGTGTTCATTTCTGAAGAGGGACTTTCAATCTCAGTTTAGCACAGCAGCAGTGGCTTTCCACAGAATGGGTACAACAGAAAAAAAAAGGAACTAGTAAGACTACAGTGTTGGCTACACTGTCAGTGTAGCCAAAACTACAGATGTCAGCGTTGGCAAAGAGACTAAGGGGCATATTAGCCTCAGGAAGTAAGTTGTTATTTCATCCTTAGCTTTTGCACTTTAGCACTGGCACCAAATCAGAGCTGAAGAATGAATGCCAGACTAGACAAAAGCCTTTACTGCCATGAGACATGCTATAAATAGGTTTCCATGAGTGTTAACTTTAGAAATAAACTTCCTTCCAAAAGACTAGAAGTTGGATTATTTTTAATAGTTTATAAATATTAATTATATTCCTTCAAATTTTCTAATAGTTTTCTAATAATTTTGGTCAAGATTTTGAAAAGGAGTTTTGAAAGCAGCTGACTGTAAAAAATATGATGAAAGTTTTTAGATTGCTTTTTACATACACAGTAGTTCATACAATATAGCAATAATACCTCGGACTTTTGGATTGTCCTTTAACAACATTTTCTACACTGTTGTTCTGGTTTGAGGACCACGACAACAGTACACACATTTACCACATAGCATCTGTGCAATCTTGATACTGTTTTTATTCTTTTTTTTCTACCCTTATTACCATATATGAAATTTTCCATTCAGGTATGTTTATTATCTTACAAAACGATCTGCTTGTGTTTGTTCCATCTCTTGGCACTATGAGTAGAACTACCATGTGTAATCTAAAATATATGCCTTTTACGTGTCATCACATACATTTGTAGGACAGACTCTTTACTCTTTGTAAAGCTTCCCCTTTACAAAATTCTTTGGATCAAAAAAATTTATTTATGTTTTAAATATATTTTGTTTACTACTATAGTTATTAAATTATAATTTCATTTTTCTTAACAGGAATTCTCAATTGCTTAATACAAGTCCCATACTCAGAAGGTCCAAATTCCGCAGAATTGTATTAGCTATTCACCAGGCATTGTATTAAAACCGTTTCTTCAATCAGCAAATGTTAAGTAACTGTCCTGGGTTTGTTTTATGTCTGTGAGTCTGCTGACATAATGTAAAGAGAAAACCAAGAAAATAAATAGAAAATAACCTTTGCTAATGCAAAAAGAGGAAGCAAAAATGATGCTATGGCTTTTTTTGTCATACTGTAAAAAGGCAATCTAATTTAATTATTACTCTGCCACTGTGCTAATGACTATTTAGCCTTTACAAATGACAGTCTATACTAAAACAGAGAGCTGACCCATGCTTTTAATACTAAACCCATTTTTCTCTTTTGTGCTAATTTCAATCAGAATGGAAATTTGTATGTAATGTTATTACTTAGACTGATTACAGTCATATATAAAAACCTTTGAAGCTTTATGCATTGTATCATTGAAATGGGGTATTTTTGAGAGAATGGAGAGGTTCTGTTAATAGTTTCAACAGCAAGGTTTTAAAAAGGTTTTTAAAAATAGAAAGTTAAACCAAAAATCTACATGCATGATGTTCCATCACATCAAATAAATTTCTGCTAAAGCACTGAATCCTTGCAGCAGAACTCCAACCAGTATCAGATAACGCAGTCACATTACAAATATTTCCATCTACATATGTCGAAAAAACAGACATGGAAATGCCAGACGCTCCTGGTCCTCATTTTTGCTGGGGCTGTGAAAAAACAAAAGCATTCCTTCAGCATCAACTGGTTTGTTGCAGCCTGTCTCCTGCTCTGTAGTAGCTGCTTCTGTGCACACTTTTATCCCAAGCAAAGCACAGAGGCGATTGCTGCTCTTCTACTGCCCTCTAAAATTGCCTTAGCGTAACTTGGGCATCATGCCTCTGATGGTGCGGTTTGGGCTACTTAAGGATTTTGATGGGATCCCTTGCCCTGCTGATACTGGTTGAGAGGGGACAGTGACAGCGGTTAGTGACCTGGATCTCTTCTGCAATTGTTGTCACTTGTCGCAGAGGTGGCATAACAAGTTGAACCATAACATGAATGGTTACATAGTGTTGGTGGGTTTTTTTGTTTTGTTTTTCTTTCAGAGTGACCTAAAATTAATGCTGGATTTAATTTTAAAAGTGGTTGAGGATTTGATTCATAAGATGTCCAGTTGTCTCCAACAGGAGCAACAATCTTCAAAAGGGACGTACATATACACGTGCTGAAGATGAACCTGCTCTGGTAAAATATATTTTTCAACAGCAATTATCCTCCCAAAGCAGGTTATCTATTGTAATAAAGAAACCAAACAGCGGTCTGTATGAAAAAGGTGACCAGTATAACTGGAAAACATATACAATTTCCTGCAAGATGGATGTAAAGGGGAGGAAGGAGAAACAACACTAATCCAGAGTGAATCTGTATTCTACCAGCACTCCTTAAACATTCTAGTGTCTTATTAATTTGCTGGCCATGTGCTGTCTTTGAATATGCAATTGAAATGGAGATAGGGTAATGTGATAGATGTGCTGCAGGATGTGCACTTCTTGCATTTCTGTTCACTACAAAAAAAAGTTTTAATTAAGTTTCTTTCAACTAATTCAAGTTCACTTTAAAAATGTAATTAAGATGTGTTATAAGTGACTGAGACATCCTACTCATTTGAAAATGTTGAAATGGAAGTCAAAGATTTTTTCCCCTTTCTTTTCTCTGCTGTGGGAAGAACATATTGGAATACAATAGAGTTGCAATAGAAGCAGTTTCTGTGTTTTGGTGGGGTTTTTTTTTGGTTGTTTTATTTTTTTAACTTAAGATTCTTAAAGCCTCCAAGAGAATGTTTCTTATTTATTTTCTTTTTTTTTTATTTATACCTTTGACATGATTTTCTGTAAAAAAATAGGACTCTGTTTTGGGATATTGCAAAGTGGTTAAGAAACCCTCTATGTGTACATTTGGCTTAATGCTGTTACTTGAGAGGCAAATGATGCATAAATATGAACTTATGAAAAGTTCCTTTAAGCAACTGGATGATTTTTTTTTTTCCTAATAACATCCTTAAAGCTCTTCCCAAAACCATACTTGTGCTAACTGAGGTCAGGTTAATGCTACACAGAAAACGAGGTCTGATATGAACAGAAGGAATTTAAAGTCTAAGCTCAAGGTGAGAGATAGCTCTGTGAAAGACATTCCCTGAGATGTAGAACTTGTTGACCAGGAAATGGCAATGTCACTCTGCTACTAGTAGCTTCTGCACTATTTCTGTGCATAGTCATTTTTTTTTTTTTGAGCAAGAAGTGCAGGATACGTATTTTTTGCTGTTGCCTTCACCTTTTCCAGCAACGTGACATTGCACGCACATTGCAGGCAATGTTTTACAACTAGAATAAAAGATGAGAAAAATGGTTAGTGTTCTGTGACCTCACAGACATGTTTTACATACACAGGTAACCTACAACAGTATTACCTTGTTCAGGTAGACTAAGGACCTCATCTCAAATGTCTAAGCTTCTGAGTGATGCTTGGTAAATAACACCATTTCCCCTTTCTCAGATAATCCTCGGTTATTTTGCTTTTAACAGTATACTTCGCAGCTGGCCTTGTGTATCTCTAGTATGTTATGGCAAGCTTTGCTGAGCAACTCCTATGAAATGCAGAGCTTTTGTGTCTCAGTGTTTGGTGCCATGTAGGAATATGCAGTCTTACGGCACAACAATGTGAGCTGGGGAATGAAAGAATCTTCAGTCGCTCATGATACAGATGGCAGCATCTTTTAGGTGATTTCAAAATTCTGAACCGCTACTAAGATGATCTGCCACCCTTGATATTTTATAAATACAATCTTAAAAAAATGATGGATTTGTCAGATCTAAAGACTAATGGAAAAATATAGACTGGCAGTAGGTTAAGAGGTCATGAAACTTGAGGTATTACTGTAAACAAAAAGTTTTCTTTCAAAAATCATTACACAAGGATAGATAATATATGCAGACCTACAAGGTGATGAAAGAGGTGTTGATCAAATACAGAGGTAAAAGTTTAGATAAGAGTAAAGAATTTTATGTGCTTAGCTGAGATTAAACAAACAATTACGTTGGCCAGAATGTTTTTTTCAGTATTTGATACTGGAAGTTATTTGCCCGTTTCATTAAAACAGAGAAAAGGCAATCTCTGGGAAAGAATTAGAACATGGGATGTGCTCCATGATACCAAATAATTTTAAGGTCAAAATATTCCAGGGTGAAAAGGAGAGAAACTTTTTTTTTCCTGTTTGTTGATTGATCCTGTTGGAACGAGTCCAGAGGAGGGCCTTGAAGATGATCAGAGGGCTGGAGCACCTCTCCTATGAGGACAGGCTGAGACAGTTGGGGTTGTTCGGCTTGGAGAAGAGGACACTCCAGGGAGACCTTATAGCAGCCTTCCAGTGTCTGAAGGGCACCTACTAGAGGGGTGGGGAGGGACTCTTTATAAGGGAGTGGAGCGATAGGACGAGGGATAATGGTTTTAAACTGAAAGAGGGAAGATTTAGAATAGATATGAGGAAGAAAATCTTTACTGTGAGGGTGGTGAGGCACTGGAACATGTTGCCCAGGGAAGCTGTGGCTGCCCCATCCCTGGAAGTGTTCAAGGCCAGGCTGGATGGGGCTTTGAGCAGCCTGGTCTAGTGGGAGGTGTCTCTGCCCAGGGCAAAGGGGTTGGAGCTAGATGATCTTTAAGGTTGTTTCCAACCGGTACCATTCTGTAAGTCTATGATTCTATGGAATGCTTTATGAGTAGTGGATTCAATCACTAAGCACTGCTGGGCTGACAAAAAATGTCCTGTTCTTAGTGGTTCATTTCACAACATGGCCAGTATTTGAGGTTTCTTGTTCTTATTTTTTCTTGTTGTTTCAGTATGTCCATTACTTTCATTAAAAGAAGAATACAGCACAGCCATTAAGCAAAATGGAGTCTTCAGACTTCTCTGTCGGTATTGAATTGGCAGAATAAACCATGAGTTTCTGGAAATTCATAGTATTTCCAGCTGATTAGCTTGTATTAGCTTCTGCTTTCTTATAAAGAAGCTCTGCGCAAGTTCAAACATCACAAAGTGGAACAAAGAAACAGCACTATATAAGTTAAGGTAGAAATTGAAAGTTTCCATTATTATATATTGGTAATTTTGGTGAATTGCTAAAAGTTCACCATGCCTTTCAAGTATGTAGTGTGACCAATAGTACTTTGCGTGAGAATTGAGCAGTTGAAGGAATTACCTATAAATTTTAATATGGTAGGACTCGTAAGAGTTACACAGAAAATTTTTACCGAAGATCTTGGACCCAATTTTAGCTACTGCTTCTGATTTTCATCCTGCAGTTTCACTGACTTGAATTAATGCATTTAGGTATTTAATCATTGAATAAGAGTTACTTATGAAATGTCTAGACTTCTGAAAAATTGCACCTAGGCATCGAGTTGATTGTGGGCAAAAAATTGCAAACAGTTATAGACTGAGGTAAAGCTGCTGATAAACCATGGAAAGTATGAAAACATCTTGTCATTTAAAACATTGATATTGTAAGAAGACTGCTAGAAAGTTGATGGTTCTGACTAATATTATAGGTGAAAAAGAAATCAGCTTAACAGCCAAACACTATTATAAAAAAACAGCAAAAATTGCAAGTGTTCTTGTTTTAAAGATAAAACTTTAGAAGGTAGAATAACTGCCCTCCAAAGTTCTTGACCCCCTACCCCCTTGGCAATGTTACTATTTTTGTTTTGTCAGCAGCACCAATAGTACATCCACTATATTGTATAAAATAATTGTATTATATGGCAGATAAAACAAGAGGTATGCATCAGATTACAAATAATTTGATTTTACAACGAAATTTTACATCTTAATCTGTTCGACCATCACTTTCACTTAGACTCTGAAATAAAATTATGTTATTGTATTCCTTGCTATAATCTAATATTTCACCCGTAAGGAAATGTCAGGTCACATTTACAGCAATCTAGGGGCCTCTAAGCCAAATTGGAAGGTCATTCTGTTTGAGCATTGTAAATGAACCTGTCCAACAAAGTTTTGGTTAAGGACAACCAAGGACTCATTATACAGTCAATTTACCCAAATGCCAGCAAAACCAATGCCAAGGCTGTTACTGTCTGTCCTTTGAAATTTGAAATGGTATTAAGCATACAGGAATTTACCTTTTATTATCAAGCCTGGGAAGAAATCGTATTATTTTTTTTTTTTGTAGAAGATTGTTATGTTACAGTGCAAATAACATTAAACAAAGTAGTATTTTGCTAAAATGAGACAAACAGTATTTCAGTATTGTGAAAAATATGGGTGTATATTTGTTTTCCTAAACTATGCTATGAGGCTTGACTATCTTTTACAGCCTTCCTAAACTGTTACATAGGCAAGAATAAGTTCTAACAAGGGACTTTTTTGCAGCAAAATGTGACTCCCTTTCTTACACATGATTGTGTACGTGTGCAATCATGAAAAGCACCATCAGGGAACATGACTGTAACCTTCATTTAGCTGATGTTGACACTAGAAATCAGGACAAATAAACGTGCAGCTGTGAGTGGTGCCTAAGTCACTAATCAATATGTGTCCCCCAATAGGCAGAAAGAAGACAAGAATGATATTTCTTGTGAAGGATCAGGGATTAGTCAACTTATTCTGGTTACATATAATACCTTTTGTGTTCTGACTATTGCTTTATAGTGGTATTTGCCTATTTTGTAGCATTCTATGTCAGCTCAAAATCACTAAGTTAGCTTGTCTTTTAGCTGATGTTACCCAAGATGGTGAAAAAATAGCCAGATGCTGACTAATACCTCCAGTGGTGAGCCACGTATTTTGAGCTATACACAGGTAAACTGAATAAAAGCATTTCAGTGTTTCCTAATATTAATTATTTTTACCCATCCTCACCCCTATCTGCTTTCCTGATTTATATGAAACTTCCACCAATACATATCATGCACAGAGATGATTCTGCTTGAAAAGAGAACTACTATAAATTAAAGCACTGGAGTTACATTCTCTGACATGGGCACTGGATAGAAGATCTCTGAGGAAGAAAGAGGATTTCTCTTTTCTGGGTCATCACAGTCTATTTTGACCCATGAATAAAACATAATTGAACTGAGTTAATTTGACCAATTGGACTTGCCAGAAAAAAAAAAAAAAATAAAATCTCTGTCTTCCTTTTTTTCCAGTCAAAGTGCTATATGACTAGTTTTGCCACAGATGTTCACATAATAAAACAAAAAAGGTCATATTTAGAGCTAAAAGAGCTAAAACGTCCTTTTGACTTTTGCATCATTCAGAAAGGGAACAATCCTTATTCTGATAAACTGAGGCTCGGAATGAAGAGAATGAGTCGGAAATGAAGAGAATACATGGGGGAAAATACATTTTCTGTAGAAAAGATAACATTTCTTTGCTTACCATCTTTTACAAATTTCTGCATTCTGCACTGCAAATCCTTAAAGTTCCAGTGCAGCAAAATGCAATGTATTTGGTTCCATGCACAGCACAGTGCTGTGAAACTCCTGGAAGAAATTGAACGATCTGTCATGGCTGACAATGTTTAGTGATCTTTTCCCACACCAGGCTGATTTCTTGATTCTCTTGAAAGCTGCTTTCCTCCTCCATTTCTCTGGAGAGTAGTAACGAGAACTGTCAGAGTGTTGAAGACACCACAAGTTGCAAAAGCAATCTCTTTGCCAAGATGAGAACAAAACTTTGGCGAGGCAGGATTTTTTTGTGCTATTTTGAATGTTAGGTGTGTTGGTCACAGCTCTGGCATCAATGCTGTGACACTTACTTCATGGACATCCATAACTCTGTTAGGGCTATGGTAATTTCTGAAGTGACTTGATGTGGGAAGCAAGTAGTTGTAGTACTCCAAGAGACAAAGACTCACACATGGGTATGAATTTCACTAGAACAGAGAGATTTTCTTCTTGAGTGCAATTCCTACTGTAGCAAAGACTTTGGCAATTACTGTCAAGAAATTTTGTAAGATCTACAGTAGAACCTGGGAACTTGAGCATGGTGAGGTACAGGCAGATTATCTTCTCCAGGCTTCACCTCTTTCCATCAGAGATGGGTTTGGCTGAAGGAGAGGGCTGTGAGGGCAGTCAACACTAACTTGCCTCTCACATTTTCATGCATTAGGAATAATGCTTTCTAATATGGTAGACAACTTTTATGAAGTCCAAAAGTGGAAAAGTACACTCAGCCGCACTGAAGACTTGCATTGTTTTCCCCCTGCTGATGTAGGTTCCCAGACTCATGGAGGGATAAGTGATATTGTATGGTGTAAATCTCTAAATGAAATAATAATAAATTCTCCAGGTTCACGTTGTGTTTCTTGTAGGTCTAATTGACATTTCTGTAAACAATGTTGGAACTGCACTTTGCTGGCAGCTGTGGTGTGCTGGAAGTGCCATTTTTTAAGAGAAGCTTATTAGAAAGGAAAAGTGTGCAGTAATTAATTGGTACCTTACCCTCACCTCTCTGAGTGAAAAGGAACCTGCTGCAAAGCAAGGACGTCCTCCCTCCAGTGGTCTCTAAGGGCACTATAGACTCCAGCATGGCCAAACATTCAAGAATCCTTCATACATCAAGCAAGAGAGAGAAGCCAAAGTGCTTGCCTGAGGCAAGGCTATCACAGGGGCAGGGGAATGGCTCTGATAGTGTAATTGCTCCTAAATATCTTGGGTGGAAACATGGAGGGTTTTTTTCCTTATGAAATACTATGTTTAAGAACAAAATGGATGGAACTGTTAATTATGTATTTAGTGATTACAAGAAGTACTAATAAAGTATGACTGGTGGTTAATGGTCTCCATAATTTCTACACTGCTTCTGTAACCATTCTACAATTGAAACAAAAAGTCCTAATGCATTTAATACATTTTATGCTTAACAGGGTGTTATGAGGCACTAGTCCAAAGAGCAGTCAAAGAAATCTGCAGGCATACAGAAGCCTTTCATAACAAGCTGTAAAAGTGGTTAATTTGTGGCACTTTCAAGAAGGTAGCAGATAACGTGTGTCTCTTTATTTAGCAGAATGAATTGTCTCTTGGATCCACTCCCTTTGCTGTTTGTCAGCCAGCCACACTGCAAACGATCTGTGCCTTCAAGCTTTCCTCCCTTTAAATGGTGCAATTACATTATGCATTCCTTGCCCATAGCTTTTCCCCCTTCAATCAGTCACTGGCATTTGACACTTACAAACTAAAAATAAAATGAGCTGGGTCCCTAGTTAACGTCTATTTATTAAAGATGATCTTTCATGTATAGAATTACCAGGACATTTGGCCTGATTTACTGTACTAACATTTCCAATTTGGCCCTGGCTAGGGAGCTGTGCTAGTAATGCTGCACCCTATGGTGAAATAGTGCCTAATCAGTATTTATGAACAGGGTTTTGGAAGTCACTAAAGAGCAGAGCTTTCACAATGGACTGGGGAAGAGGTTTTACCTTCTTAAAACACAAATATTGCTGAGCTTTGGGAATCTATATGGCACATTAGGATTGAAAAGCTTTCATTTTTAAATTGCAGTTAAAAATGTGTAATGTAGTACTGTCAGTAATTTAAATGGGGTGTACCCCTTTCAGCCGTTAATGCTATTTGTTAAACTTTGTAATTACTATGCAAATGAACTGCTGCACTTTAAAAATGGCAATTCAGTGAATACAACAGAGAAGATCAGCTTGATATTCTAACAAATGTGAAAATAACCCCCTTTAAAAATATTTTTTTGATTTTCTTTTTTGAACTCAATGTTGTTTGGGAAGATTGCATTTTGGGAAGGAAATATAATTTTTTGATGCTGAAAGGAGACCTGTGAGGCTAACTCTATACAATAACAGGGTGCCAATTGTGTCGTGTATATGGTTTTCCTAAATCTGGGGTCAGTTCTCTAGAATGTACAGGTTCTAATATTAGCTTTTTTTAGAAATCTGGCCTCAGGGGATAATTCAAGCTATGGAAGGGAGCTTGACACATAGATTCTTGTGTTACTGGTGACCCATCTAGCCCCATAAGTGGGAGTCGTCTAGACATGAGTAGGATCTTGTTGGATCCTCTTACTTTCTGTTCTCTCAATGTGGAGAGCAGATTGCTCCTCCCTTTTTTTAATGCAGCTGCCTTATATATACTTGAAAGTTATAATCCTGTTTTCCCTTCATCTAGTTCTTTAAGCAAGTACATTTTTAAATGTTCCCCAAGTTCCTATTTTCTAGACTTATATACTTTCCTTCCTTGGGAAATTCTCCAGTGATTCTGTGCCCAAAATTTGTTATAACAGTTGAAGTCTTCCAAACGTATTTTCCAATAGCTGAGGAAACTGTAAGAGTATGTTATTTCCATTACAATCTATATTTCAGTTTATGTAGTCCATACTGATTAATGCTTTTTTCATTATATCAACACATTTTTATTTACTGATATATTTGTGAAGCAGGATAACTTTTAGATTCTTTTCTGCAAACTTGTTACCTAGAGGCTTGGTCTCCCATTTATTTGTGCAGCAGGTTATTCTTGTTTAAATGTGGAAACCCCTGTTTATCCTATTTTAAAATGCATCTTGTACTTTATTTTTTTTTAGTTGGTATTTTATTCTTCTGAGTATGTTTAAGAAAATTTTTGGAAATTTTAGAGAGGAATACTCGCATTTAAGCACAAATTCAGAAGGTATGCAGATGATCTACAAAGGCCTGCATCAAATCTTTGTCTACTACACATTGTGTCAATGACTTCTGTGTCTCCCTGCTGCATGAGCAGAAGTACTTCTTGAATTTCCTTCAAGATCTGATTACGCCTAGCAGTAGACTTGCACAGCTGGGCATAAGCCATTGTAGAAGTCTTGTGGGAAATGCAAACAACTGGTTGAGCTAAAAGCCTAAATCTGGAGAATGTGTACCATAATGAAAACTTGAGAAATAAATATGCTAATCCACGTTACGATAGAGAAGCAGGAAACATTTCAGTAGAAGAAGAAAAAAATCAGCATTGGTGAGCTAGGGAAATAGCCCCACACACTTGTCACAAGTCATTCTCAAAGGAACTATAAAAATTCATATGACTAAATAGTTTCTACAGTAAGTTTGACTTTTAAATCTGTAGTTTAACCTTTAGAGTGTACTTTTTAATTACAGAGAAATATTTTTTTCTATTACTGGAAATAATTCAAAATATCAGTGGGATATAAGTAATTGGTCTACCTAAGGGAACCAGTAACATTGTACACTCTTTTCAGATCCATGTCAAATGTTGACCTGAAAGAGAATCTGCTGGGACATTTGACTGTGTTTGACTTCAAAACATTTACTCATTACCCTGAAGCTTTAGTATATCTTAAGGGATCTTAAGAAAAAAAATCTTACCCTTGGTTACCCTTGGTAACATATACTAACAACAAATAGGAATTAATAGAGACTGCAATTTTCAGTGTTAAAAAACATTGACTAGGAATTTAGGCATGAGTCTATTCAGTCTGAATTATGAATAATTAGTTTCAGGTTACCTAATTGTGTTAGACTCTTTTGCAAATCAGAATAGTACTCTCTGCTCCAAATTGGCTGGGAAACTGGTACATTGGTTTGGTGTAAAGCACAGCCAAGAGGGCATATCTTGCCCTGAATCTGTCAGCACAACTTTCTGTCAGTGATGGAAATGGTATGAATGGGCCAAGGTACAATATGGTACATGTGCATACAAAATGTCTGTGCAACTAAGCATAGAAGTTAATATCCTTGAATTATTCCTTCTTCTGCATATATGAATATCTATGAATCCATTTCAAACCACAGCTTTTTGTAACAAATATTATGAGTTAATCAGGAATGTTGTTGCCTGATGTCAAAAACTCTGCCAGATTCCTCTGCAAGCTAATGATGTTCAATAAGAATAAAAAGGAATGATTTTTAGATCTTCTAAAAAAATTATAAATAAATGAGACTAGGAGGAGTTTTCAAATATGACCACTAAAGGTAGTTCTCATATAAGGAATTCTTCTTCCTTTCCTGGCTAGGAAATAGCAAGGTATTGAAAATTAAGCAGATTGAGCAGAGGACAAAGCAAAGATGTTGGAGGATAAGCCACGGAATATTTTATTATTAGTTCAAGGAACGGTTAAGAAGGATTAAAGATGGCCTTAAACCTCTTTTTTTCCTGTTTCAGTTTGAACAGTGATCTAGCCAGTTTCAGTTCTCCAAGGCAAAGCTGTTAGCTGAGGCTGGGGAACTTTAAAATCAGAAGTGTTCACACAATTACAATATGTTAATACTACTCACCTGCATAACATGGTCTGTGACTGCAGCTGATAGAGCAAATGAGTAAAGACCAGCTATGCTAAATGTAAAGAATTTTTTTTTCTTCTTTTTATTTTCTTTTCCTTTCTGTAAGAATGTGATCTGAGTATTTTATTCTAATGTTGTAGTACAGAGACTTACTTCCAGGATTATTCATCATCTTAATATATGCATTAGACTGGGGAAATTAATAGCAAGACAACACTATGATTGAATTAAAAAAAACCCAAGACTAATACAGTATTCTCTGCCAACAGATTGGTGATCTATCCATGGCACAGCTAATACAACAGTTTGTCTTCTGTAATTGTTTTCAGAGTGACTTGGTACACCTCTCACAAAAAATGACTGGAGAATCATCTTTTACAAAGTGCTATGCACATGTTGTTTAGCCATCTAGTCTGGATGCATTCAGCCACCAGAGGCTGAAATGAGACCACATGGACTCATTTCTCTACAGTTTTATGCTGCTGGTTCATGAAATTTATGACTCCTACATGACCTTAATGCAGTTCATGGTGAGAAATTGTTATCAGGCAACCAAGGAACACATCCATTATACCACACAGTCCATTATACTGTTTAATCCCCTCAGCTCATTACTATGTTAAGCAATCATACAAATCATGTCTTTTATTCAAACGTTTTTCCTGTAGAAGCAAGTAGTACAGTAAAGGTCACAGTTAGAGGAAATTCAATGTATACATGAGTGTGCCATTAGTTATATGACACAGTAGTTGTAGCATTTTGATGATTTTTTTTTGTCATGTGATTTCCAATCAATAATAAATTGCACGTGCTAAAGTAAAACTCTGTAGTAAATAAAATTATTGTTGAACTCTTTGGTAAAAAAAAAACTTTGTGATAACAATAGCAAGAATAATATTTTTTAAAAATCTTCTTTTTTTTGCCTTCACGCATTAAAAAGAATATGAACAGAAACCAGAAAAATCATATAAAGGTCATAAGAAAAAAAGTTCTTTTCTAGAGAAGGCCACAGGCTGCAAAGCAAATAACATACAATTGGGATAAATTTCCAGTTTCCTCACTTCTTCTGCTGTGCTGGTTTTGAAGATATTGTTTTTTCATTTGCTCAAAGACCTTTTTTTTACTTGTATCTAGAACGGATATGAAAAAACATGTTCTTTCTCCTTCAGCCTCTCTCTCTCTCTCATACACACAAATACATACACATACATGTGAGCAAAGTAAATTGCATCTTCTTATTTCCACATTTTATTTAAAAATATTATCAGTGGTGTGCAATATAGTTTTATGAACTTGGTGTCATTCAAGCTCTTGCACTTGGAGTACTTCTGTATGTTTCTTTAAAAATTACAAGGAGTAGTTTGCTCCCCGGGAGCAGCTTGGCGAATAAGAAGGGTGGTCTTTATCAACAAGGATGTTGCCAGAATTATCTAGAGCAGGTGCGAATGCATGTGCACCCACTAACACCTATTTCTATATTCCTCATTGCCGTAGTATCCGTGTGCCTTACAGCATTCAATAGGCTTGTCTTCGCAACACCTTTTCGAAGCAAGAGAATGCTTTTATTTCCATTTCAGAGGTAGAGGATAAAGGGAGGCTTTGTAGCTTGCCTGATCTGACACAGCGGCATGGGCCAGAACAGGGAACTGGGTCTGACCTCCCAAGGTCTACGCCAGCTGCTGTAACCTGCAGAGTGACGTTGCTGCGTTAGCAGAGTGGGACTCTCATCTGATTAATCTGTCAGACGAGCAAGTTTTTGCAGCAGCATTCATCTTATTGTTGTAAGACAAAAGACATTTTGAATCCAGGCTCCTAATTTTAATTTGCGGAGTGGTGCTTGATTGAGAGGATTGACACAGTTGGTTGGGAAATTTTGCCATGTTGGAAAAAGTAACAGAGGCACTAGCTCTTGTATATCTATATCTTGTCATGCGTTTTCATCTCCTTCGTGAAGCCATTTGTGATCAACCTGTGGAAGAGCCAGATCTTACTGTCCACAGCAGAGGTATATCTATATAAATGTGAATTGTATGCAAAGTGTTTGGATTCCTTCATTGTCATTTTTACAATCATTTTCATTATTATTTTAATTCAATTAGGTGTCGGTTTCGTCATGTTGAAAACACTGGTCCTTGTTTCATCTGACAAGTACATAGCAAGTGATGCCTTTTTAACTTATCTTCTTAGGATAGGATTGATCTAAATTTCTGCAAAAGAAAGTCATCATCACCACCACTCTTGGTTAAACAATAGCAGTTTTCAGGGCAGGAAGGATTATGCAAAGAAATTTAATTCTGCAGAATAGAAACTGAAGTGCGTGGGTGTATTCTGTGATAATCACAATTGTTATTTATGTGCTGCCACTTTGTGAAGGCCATCTTGCTGAGAGATGACATTGATGACACTAGTAGGGTCCATCACAGACGGTAAACGAGTTTCAACATTCTGTAACAGTGTTTCAACATTAAGAAGAAAAATGTCATCTTTAAAAATTAAGCAATTGTTTAATGTTTAAACTTTGTTCTTCTTTATAGTTGTCCAACCAGGACAAGGATAAAAATTAGAGGGAGACTTTTCTGTCTCCTCAAGGCCTCTGACATGGAGTGTTAAACTGCTTAGACCATCTGCATGATACCTAATGAGAAATGATGTGCATCTCTCAATGAGATGTCATGAGGGAAATGTCAGCAAAATTAATCTTTATTAAATTAAGTAACTACTGCTTTCTCTTGCTGTGGAAGGGAAAAATTAAAGAGTGCAAGCATACCTATATAGACCCTTTCATAAAGTGACAAATGCTTACCTCCAAAAGTACCTACAAACGTGCAGTTTCATTATGTCTGGGAGAACTACTGAGCTCTACTTAATGTCCCATGTTTTTGAACGTCTCTTTAAGAGATTTTGTATATCTTAAGGGCTGGAACTTAAGATATATATCTTAATATACTGGAACAGGCACTAAAGTACTGTAGAGAAAAAAACACGAACCCTGAGGTCCTTTAACCAAAACTGACCTCTTCTAAAGCACTTCTCCAGAACATACCCTTTTCTCATCTTCTTACTGCACAGAGGTAGTCAGCTTTGGTTTTGTCTCCTTCCCTTTGAACTCAGGGAACTCTCTTGCCTTCTAGCATGTAAGCAGATAGCTTGTCCCAAATGGTAAAGTTATGTCTGAGCTCACCACAGGTTTTATTTTCACAAAGCAGGATTTTATTTTGTGTGTTACAGCATTTAGAGATAGCAAAAGTGGAGGCTGTAACAGAAGAGCAGACGTGCAGCACAGGGACCTGAGCATTGCTCCAGGAGACCTGCAGTACACAATGTCTCCGAAACAGACTTATGTGAAGCTCAGAGGGAAAGCTTGCATGGGGAAAACAGAGGAATCAAAAGATGGAAAAAAGCACAGAGGAAAATGTGCAAATTAAAGCTGCCAAAAGCCCTTTAATATATGTACATAGAAGTTTACATTAGCCAACTAAAATCTGAACCTGGAAGCAAAGAGAACGGTTCTGAGAAGGAGAAAAATAGCAGAAGTATGTGATTAGACATAGCAGATTAATACAGCTGGTACTCATCAGATTCCAGCCTAAGTCCCAGGAATATAATCAAAGGACCTTCAGTAACTGATATTTAAAAAAACTATGTCAACCCAGGAACTCTTTTATTCAGACTTTTAAAATTGCTATGTCCAAAATAGCACAGCTTAGCTGTTACCCTGAGTAACGTGCAAAAAAGGGATGTGCTTCTTGATGTTGAAAATACTGAAGCTTCTTGATATTGAAGGTGCTATTGAACAAAGCACCAAGTATTATGTTCATCTTTTCCTAGAGCAGTATTTGAAAGGATGACCCACAGTTTTTCTTCTCCTCTTCTCTACCTTTCCCAGTATTTCAGCTTTCAGTAGGAATCTTACTGACTTTTGCTGCTATTTTTTCCTAATCTTCTAGCTAGAACTATGAGGGTACTTACTTTAAACAATATTTTTTCTGCATCCCTGCATTCCCTGTGTACCCAGTGTAACTTGTGATACTTGGTTCTTGTTCATATCTTCTGTTTGGTGCTGTTTATGTGCTTATTTTTTTTTTTATACATGATCCAAATGACAGGAAATACAAGCTTGTGTGGCTATGTAGTTTCTGCCCACCAAATATATTTGCAGAAGTTCTCTGGTGGTCACAAAAAAGTGTGTTAGCACTGATGTTTGGAGAGGTTGCATTCTGCTATAGGAAATTGCCGTAATGCAAAAAGCAACTTACATCTGCTTTATACATGCATGCAGAAATGGCTGCATACTGCATTCTGCTATAACTGTGCATTTTCCTTCAGCCTTGTGAAATATTTGTCTTTTATAAGCTCTGAGAGTAGGGAGTAAACTTTCTTTGCAGAAGCTTCACTTTGAAAATTTGACTCTTTTTTTCTCCCATTCTCAACTATGCCAAGATTCCCTGTTTTCAAGGTATTGCTCCCATAAACTATTATCTTCAATACTCTCAATGTATTGAAGATAAAGAATTTGCTGCTGCTTACATTAAAATCAGTGCTGAAGATCTTCTGGCTTTGGTGAAAACCCATACCTTGCTTTCTTTTGAACAGATGCTTTACCAGTTCTTTAGAACTTCTGCTTTTGACAGGTGTCACTTTGAAATACACAAATCTCACCTGAACAAATGATTGACCATTAACTCAGTCACAAAAGAACAAAATTCTTACCTTGGCATTTAATTAACATTCCTTTTAGGATTTTTAATCAGAATCGGTACACCTTTGCTGAAGTTGCCTTCTTTCACATGATAACTTGAAAAGGTCACCCAAGCTAGTGCCAAAACAAGCGTAAATTGTGTTTATCAGAGATAGCAGAACACAAAACTCTGAGAGATTGTGAAATACAATAAAAAAGCCCACAAAACAATAACATGAACAGAGACAAAGTCAGCAAAGGAATGAAAAGGTAGATGGGAATTTTATTTACACTTGTCCACACACTAAATGTCACTATGTCCTTCCTGGTGACCTTGGTAGAGTCCAGCTTTCACTGTAATGAGTGAGAAGGCTCAGAAAAATCAGAGTTGGGATGGCTGAGGCTTTGTTCCTGAGTCTCTGATATTTAGCTGAAAACAGGGATTATAGCTGTTTTGTGGAAGCTATTTGCAGGAGGTGGCTTGAAACAGCCCAGGGGAGTACATCAAAAACCCCTCGTTTGCATTTTAGTCTCATGGCTCCTAGCATGAAAGAAAGGGTGAAGACTACATGAAAAGAGGTTCTTTGTCACATTTCTTCCCTACTGAAAGTAGGAATGGCAGAATTGAGTCTCTGGAGAGCTAAGACCCCTTTCTAGGCACAGACTTTCAAACTAAGTTTAAGTGCTTGATATGCACTGAAAAATATTAAAGCTTTCTAAAGTTTTCCTACTTGTATCCTAGAACAAGCACCTTTAATCTAGTCTCACTGACACTATTAGCTGGGTTGTACTGACAATATTTCTTCCACACATTTATGATTCTCTTTTTCTCACTCCCCAGTCTTTTCTGTCACTTCTGTGCACGCTTGCAATTCTTTCTAGTGACACTGGTAGCATCTTTACAGCTTATTCTACAGAAGGCACTCTCCTGCACAGTGTCCATACAGCTTCTGAACCTTTCAAACAACATCCCAGTAACTCATCTTAATTCTTACTTAAGATCTTGCAAAAGATTAACCTTTTCCCCCCCCCTTTAATAATGGCCAATAGTTCATGTTCCAAAGCTGTATATTTCCAAAATTATGTTTTGAGAAGATGATTAGAAACTTGAGAAGAACACAAAAATATGTAGGATGGAAATCCGGTGGAGTTTAAGCTAAAGCTTGATAATTTTGTGAAATATATGGGCACTGGATATTCCTACTAGTTGTACGTGTACCCAGAAGTCTCACCATAGAGACTAATTCTTAAGGATGAATTCATGTGGGAGTGTGGTGCAACATTTTTAGAGTGCATTAGTGTGCTGTTTTTACCCAGAGGTTGCCAGCCTCCCTCTGCTAGTATTTGAAATGCATTTTCCTCTGCTGTTCTGAGAGTTCTGAGAGTAATACCTCATGTATAGCTCAAGCCTCTGTGGCTAAGACTGTAATCTGCCACACTTTCTATTCTATAGCGCCTTTTCCTTTATGCAGTTCTGGTCACTTTAATGACAACCATTCTTCTTATGGTTTCAAATATGAAATTATCTGTTAAAGCAGTGTTTGGGCAATTATATATCCTCAGTTACAGGTGCTGATTTTAATTTCCTGCTGTCCCTTTTCTGACACTAGGCTGAGTGTAATCAACGTTTAAACAAACTACAGACTTTCGCTTAGTCCTCTTTTTCTTCCCATGGTTTATACATAGCTATTCAAGGGAATACTTTGAGTGAGGTCAGATATTACTGTAAAGAGCTTTCTACATGCAGTGATGTCCTTATCTGCTAGAACTTGCTTAGGTTACTGTCTCCTAGACCTGTTAACAGTATTTTCACCCCAGAAGATATTTTGTAGTCTTTTTCTGAAAGACCAAGCATTGTGCAAAAGCAAGAACTATGATTCTTAGTAATAGCTATTATACAACCCTAATAATTCCAATATTTATCTTAGAGGCATTTTTTCTGACAATCTTGGTGACAAACATGTATTTATTCTTTTGCAAATTTAATCTTTGTTCATGCTTTTGCAAATTCCATGTAGGCAGAATTTTGGCTTTAGAAGAGATTGCCAGTATAAAGATTTAAAATTTGAGTAATATTCTCAGGATCTGGACTTCAGTAAATGCATCAGAGACTCATTATCAATCTGTTTAGAAGTGCCATTACCATGAATCATAAGCACATCATTTACTGGTTGATTCTGTCCTGGTTAATTGCATTGGTGAATGAAGTGGTGTGAGTAGGGAGCAAGATATTGGTTCCAATACAGTAACAAAGCTTTTTTCCTTGTTGTTTGTTGCCTTTTTTTTTTTTTAAGCTACTGTCTTACACAAAAAATATGAAAACTTATAGTGTTTTTCTGTCTGTGGCAACCCAAACATAATGTCTGAAGGGGTTTGTATTGAACATTTTCAGTCTGCAAGTGCCAGAAGGATGCCCTTCTCAGTGCAAAAGAATTGTTATTTTCCACAAAATCTCAGGGCTTGAAAATGTAATAAAATAATTTTCAACTATTAAAACATCAGAGAGAAAAAATTGCATCAGCTCTAGCGTATGTCTAAGGCTTAACAGTGTTTGACTCTTGAAATTGATAACTTGCCTACTAAATGATTTCAAGACCTTGAACAAATTCCATAAAACAAGGTGTTAGTAGCTATTACCAACTATGTATGGTGTTTTGTAATTGTGTTTTAATAATGCTATTAATATTCACCAAGGTGAGCTGTGTTGAGTGTGCTTGGTAATATATGTATTAGGTATTAGAATACCCAGCATGAACAGACTGAAATGAAGTAATTATCACAAACCTTGCTAATTTAGCACCTGTACTCAAGCCCTCATTTGCATTGCCTTTGAGTTATAACATTGAAGACAGATTTCTTCTTACCAAATTTGTGGGGCTGTGATACTATCTGAAAAAACGTCAGTGAGACAGTAAGAAGCAGGCAGGAATTGATTCATAGACTTCATAGCTGGTTCTGTACGTGGATCTTTTAATGCATATGAATACTCATGGGAAATTTCAGTATCTTCTATTTCAGTAATATATTTGCTATTATTGAAAAACTGGTCCTCCAGTATGAAGACACTGCTAGCATTTTAGTACTAAAGTTTATTCATGTTTCCCATTGTAAGTCTGTGTATTCCACTGCCTAAGTGTTCAGGCTGAAATTATCTTCATTGATTTTTTTTTTTTCTTTCCCTTTGAAAGCTCACCCAAATGTCTGTTTTAAGATATGGAGACATTTTCATGGTATCCAGGATTCTTACCAGACATCTGCAAGTGGAGACACTGCTGCTGGCTCTCTGGAGCAGTCAGCTCTGGGAGTAGCAAAATATCTTCCCTTGGTCAGGTTAAGATCGTCCTGCTGAATGTGCATCACAAATACACATTCTCAGATTTCCTATGTTCACCTGTGCTTCACCCTCCAATAGTGAAGGAGACTTCCTCAGTTATTGCAGACACAGAAGCTGAATGAGGGAAGAGCAGCAGGGAGATAAACAATAGTCAAGGCAACTGAATCCTGCACTGAGAAACTGAATTCCATATTCCATCCCTATCACAAAATTAAATGAAACTGATTTAGTATGTCTCATTGTTTTTGAATGCCTGACTGGAGTCCTGAAATCTGATCATCAGAAGTGCTGAGTGCTTGGTAAAATAGAAACCAACTCAAGCTATCTTTTAAATATGTTATGTGCTATATGTTATTGAATTCTCAAAAAAAGCCCCAAGTTATAAATGTTTCGACTTGGACAGTCAGAGTTTGACTCTGACTCTTATCTTGCTAGACTTCAACACATTTTAGAGATTCTCTTTCTTACAAAAATTAAACATCAATATATGATGTTTACATGCAGTAATGGAAGTCTCATTATTGTATGCAAGCAATACTAGGTGATAGGATAGCATTTTAGTACTGGACTCTAGGTAAAGCATGAACAAAACATCAAGGACAAAAATGCTGAATTGATGTTTACATAAATAAACACCAACTTCTCAGTGAAGTAAAAGGGTCTTTGAAAAAGAAAAAAAGTATGTAAACTTCAAACTGAAAACTGTGTTTATTCAGTTAAAATTGAAAGGTGTATGTCCATTGGTGTGAATCAAGGTTGTACAATCAATTTTAGTTCTAAAATGTTAATATTCTGGGGTGTTTGTCATTGTAAACTTACTATTATTCCATTAACGTTGAACATAGTGATTGCTATGTTATGCTGTAGGATGATTGGCTTGGAAATAGAATAGTTCTCTCCACAAAGGTATTAAAGTATCCTGCTAAAGGGTTGACCATAACAACACTTGCTATTTATTCATTTTTCTTCCATTAAATGTCTTCATGGCAAGTAATGGAGACTTTCTTACATATTGACAGTTCTGTTAATAAGAAGCTAGTTGACTCCAGTTGGCTAAATTAATCTGATATCAAAAAAATTTTTACCCCACATAAATCAGAAGTGTCGTGTTCAGAGAAGTATTGAGCCCTTGACTGAGAGAGCTTTTGTTTCTCTATGGCTTCTTTTCTGTCCTAGAGGAGGGCAACTAACATTTCTGTTAAGCTTCTGTAGGAGCTCCACAGCAGTCTGCACGAGGTTGTGCTGAAGCAGACCATGCCACGCAGCAGCATCCTCTGGCAGCAAAGGAAAAAGTAGGGACTGTAGGACTGAACTCAAGGCTGATATGAAACACATTTTTTACTAAGGATTATAATTTGGAAATAGTGTTCAAAATATGTGAATTCCAAATTCCTTTTGATATTGCTAATGTCTGTCTTAGTGCTTAGCATAATTTGATTTACTTCAATAATAACAAAACTCTACTTGGGGCAACCCTAATCCTGGCTCTGTGTGTTTGCATTGGATATAGTCTATTTTTACAGAATTATTTATTAATTTTTTCCTTGTATGTATGGTGGAATGGAGACTGCATAACTGCATGAATTACATAAGATACTGTTGGGGAATAATTTTTAATATTTTTGACTTCTAATCCTTTCTTTTTAACCACAAAGCAGATTAGAGAAACAATGCTGTAAAAATTGCTGTAAAATAAAATTAAAGATTATATTTAACTTGTCATGCAAGAGCCTTCAGAGGAGTCGTTCTTCTTTAATTTAGTCCTTAACTCACCCAGTTGTACATGAATATTCTAAGACTTTATACATTAGTAATATGTAAGATAATACTAACATCTAAAAGCTTTGCAGTACCATGGGCATAGCAGCACGAGATGAGCTATTCTTATCCTTACCTTTGTCTTTCAGGTAGCCAGCTGAACAGTTCAACACAGATTTTCTTTTCTTCTGTTGTTTAAAAACAATTCTCAATAACAGCATACATTCAATGAACTGTGTTGTTTTCACTCCTTTCTCATCCATGGAGCTTCTTTGCCCCACTGTATTCAAGGATGTCACGTTGCGCGTATATGCAGATAAGCAGATGCAAATATGTGTAGCACTCCTTTGCAGAGTAGGTAACATGTCAGAGGTTTAGTTTGCTTTTGACACACATGTACGTCATAAAACATTAAAGGAAATCCTGCTGAGTAGTATTACTGCTCATGCAGTTAATGGTGTAGGAAAGCTGATTATGGCATATAATTTGCAAGTCGAAGACAAATAGAGTTTCATTTCCAAACCAACTGTTAGAATTTGCAATTGGAAATCCTGAACATATTTGTATTACTCTAATTATTGTAGGTTTTTATTGTGATGGCGCCAAGAGAACCTGGTCATGGTTCCTCTTGTTCCTGACATGTGCACATCAGAAGTATGGTTAGTGTCTGCCTCAGAGAGCCTATAATCTGAACAGCCACAAAATGAGGCAAGAAATGGACAGCTAGGAAACTCACTGTATTAACAAATGCACTATTATTAGGGTAATAAGCAACTGCCATGCTACAACTGTGGCAAGGAATCTATTACCTTTTGTTCAAAGCCCTTTACTGAGTATATGGATATATTTTTAATGATAATGGTATTTTTATGCAATTATAAATTAAAAATAATAAGCTCTGGGACATTTGGGAATACGCTTGCATGGTGTAGGGGGAGTAAAGGGAAGCAAGGCAAGAAAATAGTTTGCTCTGTGAAGTTTCATGTTTGCATCCTCAGAGAAAACATGTAGACAGTGTGGTTAGCACATATTTCAGTGTTTCCGTTAGTTCTTTTTTTTTAAAACTGTTTTTTATAGGCAATACAACTAAACCAAGTGTTTCTTGTATAGAAGATCCCCTTGTATTCAGTGCCTTTTACTGTGGATCTGATTGGCAATGCATAAACAGGTGTCATGAAAAGTGTCACATATTTAGTACGATTTTTCTGATAAAAAAAAACAAAAGAAAAGCTCTTATGGGAAATGTTAGACTTTCCCTTAACACTATGCAACAGCCACTCTTTTAGAGAACACAGTTGGTGTGTCCTAAGTAGAATATTTGTCTCTGGGAAAAGAATATGCAAAATGGCATGTTCAGCATTTGTCTGCCATGACCTAAGGCATTTGTGGGAAAATGGCTGGAAACAGCTGGGTTTCAGGAAGCAGGGTTGAGGTATGTCACTGTCCTGAGAAGGTGTCCCTCTGCTAGCTTGCTTTGAAGCTCTTGAGTAAACACAAAGGGATAACTTAATGTAATACTTGTCCTACAATTTATTTAAAGCTTGTTCTGTCCAGGTAAGGAAGCCTTCTTTGCACAGCGTTACCAGCTGTAGTGCATGTAAGGGGCATTCCTTTTTCAGTGTGTTTTTTGAGCATCTGACAGTCTTACATCTTCAGCAAATTCCTGTGAGGCAGGAAACTGACTGCAAATGGGGAAACAGAGAAAGTAATGAAGGTCTCAGAACTCTTTGGCTTGCCCTTGGATTATTTATCTTGCTTTTTTCTGTGTCTAAGAGGCCTAACGCTCAGGAGAAAGAGAGGTTAAGAGAAATGTCACAGAAGATCACTTCTGCTTGGAGTAAGAGCAAGAATGTCTGAATTTGGAGATGAGGAAAACCCCTGATGTTAATGCTGGAGTTAAGAACGGTTTGAGGGCAGAATCCTGTTTACATGCTCCTCTGCAGCATTTCTGTGCGGAAAAAAATTGCTAGATTCAATTTATGTCTTCTGGAGTTGGGTCACAGTGAGGTAGGCATATGGCAGCTTGCATAATCCTGAGAACAAGACACGCGCATCCTGCATGAAAGTAATTGGCTTCAGGAGAGAGACAACAAATTTACAACCAGCTGATTCCAGCTTTGTGAGCCAGTCCTGTTCGCCCCTTGAAAGACTAAAGTTTTGAGGAATATGTGAACCCTTGTGTGTTGGAAAAAAGTTTGGTACACATACCTGTGAATTGTAATTAATATAAAATAGCAACATTAGTACTTTTTTAGTGGCATAAAGTACATTGATTGCATTGTTAATGAAAGGATACGAATCTTGACCCAAAGAGTATACTTTATAATAGGAAACAAGACCTAAGTGGAAAAATATTCATATGTCTGGATAGGGAAGGTAGCCGTTCCTTTATTGTATCACACTGGTTGTACACCTGGTGGAGGATCCTTTCTTTGGCTAGGCAAGTTGTACACGCTTCCAAGAAAAGAGGAAGTGAAAAGGGTATAAGGCAAAAAATATAAAAAGACTCCTTAGATATCAATGGCAAGCATTTAACATTCAGATAGCAATCTTGATTTGTTGGTGGTGTTGTTTTGTTGTTTTTTTTTTTTTATTTTATTCTCAGGAAAATTCAGAACATCAAGCATACTAAAATGGCTATAGTAAAATTTGTATAATCACTCATTATTCATTGGTCTTTGACCGTGGAAGTTTGAAAGCATTGGATGTTGCCCCAAGGGGAAGGGGTGCAAAAGGCTTGTGTGTAGGAGAAGGCTGAAATCACTATTTTTTTTTTTTAATGATATTTCAATCAATTAAATTGAATTACTAGATTTGTGATGCTGATGTTATTTCATAAAGGGCAGAGGTAATACTATAGAAAGAAGTTTAAAGAAGTTATGCTGCTCAACTAAAATTTATGTCTTCGAGTGCAATGAAACCATACAACCCAACTTTATATGCAATTATTTGTTTTACATTATTTTCACCCCTTTGCCACAGCCTCCTTTTCCATCCCAGTGCAGGAGCTCCTTCCTGCGTGGGAAACCATAATGTATCTATCATAGAGAGTTTGGAGGACTTATTCATTTTTCCTGCAAAAGTTAAATAAAGTGCAAAACTTGCAAACCATCAATCCTTTAGCAAGCTGTCCAAGGTGACATTTCATTAGCGCATTTTGTCAGTGGATAAATCGTACAGCATGCTCTGAAGAGAAGGTGGAAAACATCCAGTCCTTTTTCATTAGATCCATCCGAAGCTGAACCACTGGAGATTACATACAAAAAGCACATGAGACAGAGAAAGTGCTATTCTGTCTATAAACTGCATTAATCATTCATTCCCTTCTGAGTGCTTTGAGTCACTGCCCTGTCTCTGGTTAGGCCCCAAACTGGCGATTTAATTTTGAGCTGCATGACAGGTACATTTCAAGGAAAATCACAGACATAACGACTCCTGCCAGGCTTGATAAAGTCCTCATTCATCAATTAAGAAGCTTCCAATAAGGTAAGATGGATAGAGCAAAATGAGGCAGATCACATGGTAATATGTGCAGGGTTGGGGTTGCCAGATTTTTTCCCCTCTCTCTCATGCACGCAGAAGCACATATTGCCCAACACACACGCACACACGCACACACGCACATGCACACCCCCTCACACATGCTCCTCTTGTTGATTCTGGGAATAGGAATAATTAGGAAGCTTTGATTCACTAGTATGAACTAATTACCTAAGGGACTGGGACTGCTTTGCTGCTGCACTGACAATAAATGTCAAAGGGCTAACCAAAGATAATAAATACCTGAGAAGTCACCCATTTACTGTGGTGTCAAAACGATTTTCTTTTAGTGAAATTTTTCCTGGCTATGCTGAAAACGAGTGTTCAGATAAAAATGATTTATGTAGAGAAACAGCAGTGTGACAAAATCAAATGAGTTTCTGGAAAATGCATTGCATAAACAAGTGAATCTCCGACAATAAAGAGGAGACATAATGCGATAGACTAATGACCAATTTAAATTAGTGATAAGCCAATTAATGGAGTGCTGTCAGGTTAAAATCATGGGTCTGATACAGTGTTAAGTCAGTGGATGTATTAGATATTGAAGGGTCATTTTGCAGCTCAAGGCTTGACTACATACAAAGTCATCCCTGCTGAGGGGTTCCTGATCATACATCTCTGACAAACTTTATTTGTAAATATTCTAGACTAGGATAAGGCAGCCATACCCTTGTGGACCTTTATATATAAAAAATCATTAAAGAAATTCTTGGAATAACTTTTACCCAAAGTACCTTAATTGGGTGGCTGGAAGCTCTACAACTGTTTTTAAAAGTGTTGAAGAATTAGCCATTTTACTCGTCTCCTTTGATGACACCAGGAGGAACTGATTCATAAACCTTATTTTCCTGGTCCCCTTCCCTTCCCCCCTCCTGCTCTTGCCTTTGCTCCATTTTTGCCTTTCTAGAAACTGTTATAACCTGTCCTTCTCTATCACTTCCCACTACTAAGAATGTGGTTTCTTTTATTCCGTAAGAGGAAGGATAGGCTATTTACAGAAGTCAGACATATTTTGCTTCCCAGTGGCTCATTTCTAGTAAAACCTTCTTGTTTAGGCTATTTAAAAGAGAAATGGTTAAAAGAGAAATACTGCAATCTCTGCTAGATTCAGAACAGATTTCTTCTCAGACACCTGGTATGCTGACTTTTTGTTGTACCACATTCTACCTCCAATGAGGGCTTTTTCTGATGTTTGGAGAAAACGAAGCCATAACTCCTCATATTGTTGTCTTCTGCCTGTGTTTAAAGTGCCACTGGAGGAGGCACAGATCATAAACTGGAGTTGTCTTATAACTTGAAGGTTCAAATGAAGAGTGGGAGAGCACAGAAATGGTGGAAAGTCATATTTACCCTCTCATCTTCCATCTTTTAACTCAAGAAGCAAAGTAATAGGTAATTTCCTCATATCCTAAATACACGGTCTGTGGTCTTTAATTTTTTATTTTGCTGATGAATACTATGAATTAATTTACTTTTCATTTGTAATCAGTTTAACCTTTTCTTCCTGATGTACACATATTGCTGTGTTGTTGTTTACAAGATTTGCTGGCTGAAAGGAATTGTTTGAATTTCAAAATGCTATTTTAAATAAAAATTTGAAAGACGGTTTCCAAATTCCTCCTCCCTTTCCTCCCACCTCTTTCTCATATGTTTTAAAGCTTCTTCTGGAGTGCTTAAAAGATGTGGTGTTTTGTGTTTTTCATCTTCTAGATCTTTCCTACCCGTGTGACTAAACAAAAGTAAATCTGGCAGTTAAAATTTCTTTGTTGAGTTCTCAAAAGTAACAAAATAGGATTATGACATTGTTTAAGTTACCAGGAGTTAGCAGACTTTTCTCAGCTTCTTAGAAGTAATTGACTGTTCTGATATTAATGTCTGTACTTTGGGTGGCAAGACCTTTTCATTTTCTGCTGCTACATTAGGCACCATCCTCCTCCTCATTAAATTTTGGCAGTTGGAAGCACTCAAGTCTTTCTTCACAGAGAAATTTTCACTTTGGAGTAAACTTTATCTTTTTTTTTGTACTGTTTTCCATAATATCTGAAATACTCAATACTAACAGCCAGACTTTACTCTCTCCATTTCATTTGATGATGACACACTTACATTTTTAACATCACAGCCAGTCACTTTATAACTTGTGCTTTCATAAATATGCAAGAAAACTAATTCCACATAATTGGCTGTGAAGGTATGAATGCACATTTTATGTACTCATTAATTAGCCAATTTGTTTTGAAAGTTTCACCTGAAAGAGAAAATAGTGTTTGTTCTGCAAAGGTCTCCCACTGACAAATGCATTTTTCCAAAACACTTCATAGACTTTCTGCAAGTGAAGACAGTAGACAGTTGACACTTCTGAGAGCAGAGTTAAATGGATTACATTGAAAAATTCCATCTTTTCCCATAATTGTTACCTTTTTAAAGTGGTTATACATGTGCTGAATTTTTACTAAAAATTGCTGATTTTTATTTATTTATTTATTTACAGGTGATGTTTTAAGCCTCTTGTTGGAACACTAAGGAGACCTTGGCTTTCACACTGCAGCCACTGGGAAGCCTTCCACTTTTTTTTATAAACATTCAGCTGTGGTTTCATGAAATGCATTATATCTGAAAGAGTGCCCCACTGCAGAAAAGGGGAAAATAGGCAGCTGGTGCAAACACATCTTTTGCTGGTATAAGGAAGGCAGGTGATGTTTAAGGAATGAAGGATTGCTGTCTAGTAGCAGTCCTGTAGGTGATCCTCAAGATATACATTTTAGAGGGCTAAGGTGGAATTTTGGATGGCTTTATAAATTTGGGCTGAAAAATGTGATGATCTTAAGTTCAAATTTTAGCCCAGGCAATCTATTGCTCTGACTGTTTGGAATCCCTGCTGGGAAATGTGGACAGGGAAAATGTGGATGGGGAAAATGTTCTATGAGACACTCCCATCTCCCACAGAGCTTGAAGGGATACAAGTATTGTCTCCCGTATTTTCTCCGTGTTTCCATATATTTGCATGCAAGAAGGCACGCAAAGCCTCCTTGCAGCCACAGAACAGTCTCTGTCAGCTTTTCCGCTGCTGTGGAGCAGGAGACCAGCAGGGATGGGAGCGCAGAGGTCCTGATGTGCTGCCCAGCTGGCAAAAGTTGTTATGGATCCCTCACCCTAGAGAATGAAAAATTCCGGTGTACTTCACCTCTGTGGGAGAAAAATGTCTGCAGATTTTTTAGAAGGTTGAAAGCCTGAATCAGGCAAATGTTGATACTGAGGCAAAAACAAGAGGGTGTTGAAAATAGGACCCACAAGCCTAATTTAGGAACATTTGAGAGTACAGTGGCCCTCACTGGGACAATAAACCTTTTGTTGCCTTAGGAATTTATCCTACAAATGTGAAATAGCTGCTAGGTACCTGTGTAAAATCCAAAGGAAAATACAGCACCGTTGTTTTGTTTAAGTGGTTAGAATATGTCAGTTTAGTTAATACTCTACTTAGTATCTTTTAATGAAAAGAAATTGTGTTAGATAAAGGTGTTGAGGAATTTGTTTGCTTTGGTAAAACCCAAATAGTTTTAATGAAATCATTGCATTTAATTGCAATTTCAAGCAAAGTAAAAATAAATGTTCTTAGAGATTCTGTGTATAGAATCTTCAAAATAATTTTAACAGTCTTTCTCATTCAATAGGTCTCGCTGTTCACTAAATGTCACTACTGCTCATCCAACAGTAAAACTAATGTTCCTGTTTACAGGTATTGTTCACAGTGTCCTTATTTTTTCCCCTTCATAAAATTACACTTGGATTATACATACTGTAGCAAAATCATGGTAACTATACAAATGGTCATATGAAATTATGGCTGAAGATGTTTTATTTCAAGATGATCTTTGTTACTGGGGTTACGACAAGTTTATTGTAGTTATAAATACAAATGAACTATACCATAGTTTTATCTCAGTATCTCTATTAAAACACAAATTTTCTTCATGGAATGTAGCTCTTATAGTTCCTTTGTAACGAATGTTGTAGTCTTATTTTCTACCTACTTGGATTTAATGCCATTCACCCTGAGGCTAGGAGCTTTTAAAGGCAGATGAAGAATGGGATGAAAAAACAAGGTGGTTTTTACTTCAAAGAAATCCGAGGATTCTTCATAGAATCTTAGAAGCATAGAAACATTTAGGTTGGAAGAGACCTTTCAGATCATCAATTCCAACCATTAACCTAACACCACAAGGTCCACCACTAAACCATGTCCCTAAACGCCATGTCTACACATCATTTAAATACCCCTAGGGATGGTGACTCAGCCACTTCTCTGGGCAGCTGGTTCCACTGCTTGACAACACTTGAGGTGAAGAAATTTTTCCTTATATTCAATCTGAACCTCCCCTAGCACAACTTGAGGCCATTTCCTCTTGTTCTATTGCTTGTTACTTGGGAAAAGAAACCGGCACCCCCCTCTCTACAGCCTCCTTTCAGGTAGCGGTAGAGAGTGATAAGGTCTCCCCTGAGACCTTATCATCTTGTATCTTGGTTCCCAGTAATTTGGTGATGTCTATAAAGTGCTTCTGAGATCCTCTTGAGGATCCTGTGAGATCCATAAAGAGGAAACTCTATGGAACCACTATAATACATGCATACACAAAAGTATTTATATGTTTGGCTACATACACAAACAGATTTATATACATACATATTTCTAATTTGTTTTTATACATGTATATACATACACACATGCAGAAGTATACATGGCACCAACTATATGACATACTTATATTGTGTTGGCATTTGTGTATAATTGTAAATTATCATTATTTTTTATACCATCAGCCATTTTTTTGTTTTGTTTAAAAAAATTATACTGTTCCATTAAAAATGTATAAAAAAAGAAGAAATCTTTCTTATTGGATTGTATGTCCCTCTATTTCTACACTGTAGAAAAAAAAATGTATATAGGACAAAAAGAAGAACTTACAAAAGAGTAGGGTCTTTTTGGTTTCTGTTGTGGTTTGGTAAGAAACTAAAGACCAGGGCATCCTAGAGCAAGACATTACAGAGTGTCTATTCTAGACAGAATATCATGAGAACAGAAAGCATGAGCAGCATGGGACCTACAGACAGTGAAACAGCGACACTTCACTGTTTATTTGTCTTGCTTCTGTAGAGCATAATGTTGATGTTTTGGCTACCCATAGACAGTTTTCATACCATTCAAGCCGTATCACCGCATTTTGCACTTTGAGTTTTTTCAGAAAAAATAAGGCACCTTTACTGGTACTTGATTAAAGACTTACTTTATTCCCAATAAGTTTTGATGTTTATTGGACCATTTGGACTTTTGAAGATCAATTACTAGTCACAGGAGATCAGAATATTCTCACAGTAGTGAATAATAGTTTTAAAATTACACTACTGGGACCTTGTGTTTTTAAGCCTCTGAAGGAGTGGATATGGAGAATTCTGATTTCCTTCTCTTAGTGACACCAGGTATGACACAGGTGAACATTTCTTTCAGTACTTCCCATTTTGATCCTTGCTGAAGTACACAACTTCTAACCAGTGAAACAGAATACAAATAACCCTTGTTGAATTTATGCGGTCTCTAACTGTTTTGATGACCTGTAGTTGGTATGTACCAATTAGGTGAGGATGAAATATCATAAAATCCTAATCGCAGGTCTCAAGGCTCATATAGAAAAGGTTAAAATAATTACTTTCTCAATAGTGGCTCTAATAGTATTCCATGTAAGGTATGTAAGGTGAAACTTTTGATTTTAAAAGGTTAAATATGGGTCACACCTCAGGTAGCTTCATGGCTGGAAATAAAGCAGATTTCTTACAACTATAAAGCTAGCTGTTTCTCTTTGTCTTGCAACATTTTACACTACAGCCCAATTAGCTGTGCTACGTCCTACCAGTTGGTAAGTGAAAACTTTGCCTTCATTATGTTTTCATTACATTTCCAATAGTCTGCTAAGGAACAGAGATGTGGTTTATAGTATGATCAAAGGCGTTAATGTACCACCTGTTCTCTACCACATTACTCACTCTGTTTAATGGAATAAAGGTCGTAGTGGGAATTCCTTTAAAAATCCAAATAAAGGAATTTAAAAAGATCATATTGCATACTGCAAGTTATATGGGACATCCACACCATATACTCTGTTTTCTTCTTTCTTTCGTGCTTTTAACTTCTGTTTTGTTCTATCATCTATCTACGAGTTAATGATAATGATGCACTTGAACATAGTTTTGGAACACAAAGGTCTACTATCTCATTTTTTTTATTTTGCTAAAGGCTATTATACAATACTGCTTAGAAACAGAAAACATCCTTGAAAAGTCTTTACATTCCTATCTGGTTTCTAACTTCTGACATATTTCTGCTTTTAGACCTTAGTAAGGTCAGGACATCTAAGCCAGCGGTCTTGACTGATAATTTGGTGGCTAACTTTTGGTACTTAAAGACAACAGAGCAAACCCAAAAATCAAAGGGTAACTAAGAAAATCTGTCTTACATGAAAAGAAATGACAGGTCTTTCTTTCCTCTCTAGGAGAGTCAGATTTGGTATCTGTAATAATGTAAGAGTTACAAACAGATGAGTTATTAAAAATTAATCTCTACATTAAAATGCCTGTGTGACTAATAGGAAGAAACACGTGCATATAGTGCTATAAATCTTACTGCTAGCACTAGCCCATTCTAATGATGGGTTAGACTAACGAAACATGTTAAAATTTATATGCAACAAAGACCAATGTGATCATTTTTTTTTAAATTTCATCTTTAGCGTGGAACTAAATAAAGGATCTCTTAGGGAATCCAAATAAACAAGTAGGTGCAAACCACCTAAGTATCCTGATAGTAAATAGTTGTAGGTGATCAGCTTCTGCTGATTAAGAAAAGAAAGAAATTAAAACAAAACCTAGCTGTTTACAGCTACTCACTATCAAGATAATTAAGGTGAAGTAGTTGATTTGCACCCTCATTTGGATTCCCTAAGAGTTATCATTCTTTTTTTTTTTTCTCTTTCTTCTTTTTTGATATTAAAGCAGGAGCTGATTCAGCCCTGTTGCTTTATATACACAATCATATGACTATAATTCAGAAAACTTTAAGTAAATTTTGAACACAGGGTCTTTATTTTGATCTTGGCTATAATGACTGCAAGCAGGAATCTTTCTATCAGTGTTTGAATGATAACAGTTATTTAAATGGTGGTTATTTAAATAACTATTTAAATAATGGTTAACTATTTAAATAACGGTTATTTAAATTAGTTATTTAAATGGTTATATTTTTAAGGAATTGAGAATTCAGAAGACGCCACCTTTTTGCAGATTTAAGTGTGTCAGATGTCTACACACCTTCACAATGTGGCGCTGTGAGCAGAAGTCTGTTTCTGAGATTCACAAAACAGATTATTGATGATTTCAATTTTTTCAGTCTTCAACTGCCCTTCCACTTGAAATTCTGTTGTTTAGCATTGCATTTTTATAAGCAGAAGATATTGAAAATTAGGTAGATCACTGCTTCTTAAAATGCTTGAAAACATTTATATAATGAATTTTCCCTGGTCTAAAAGTGTTATGAGTATTTGTTAGGAATGTTCTCTGTACGTCACAGGCTCTGTGGAGCACATATAAGTATTTAACTCAAAGCTCAATCATGTATTTTTTCTGGTAAAAAAAAATAAATTGTTAACTGTACTTTTCAAACTAAGGATCTGTTATAATCTCAAAGAACAAGAATGTATTTCTGTATAAAACCACAACCCTTAAGAAAATTTTCAGTGAAGAACAGTTCAGAAAGAAATGACTACCATATTGCTACCACCGTGTGAGAAGTGGCATGATTATAACACAAAATACCTGTGCTTAAAGGAGTTTATGGGAATAAGCTGTCTGCCCGACTGAAAATCAATGAAATGAGTTGCTAACTATAATAACACTTTGAAAATGCTAGTATTGCATGCAGAATGCCAAAACTCTATATTTGTGGGTGTGTCTGTATGTTGTACAGCAGTACTTCCATAAAATTCTTTTTGTCAAGAAACGGTTTGTGAAATGCTAGAGTAATAAATTACTGTTTAGGGTTTTATCCATCTCAAAAGGAAAACAACAATATCCCATTAAATGGGTGGAATACTGGTGAGAAGAAAATTATTAAGACGCATGCCTTAGAGAGAGGAGAGTTTGTATAAAAAGTCAGTAAGGGTACACTGTAATATTATGGACAAAAGATGTAACATAATTGAGAGTTAAATGAGAAGCTAAGCATCACTGAATCCATCAATGACAGGGTTAGGGTCGATTCACCCAAAACCCTAAAGTAATTGGAAATTCACCCTAAAGTAATTGGCTACTGACATGTCTAGGATCAATCAAATGTCAGTAACGAGCCAGAAATACTAGTCCCTTTTATCTATTTGTGTGAAATAGAGTTGTCAGTTTTAGAGGATATACGAAATGCAAGGCTTTAGTATGTGAAGGAGCTCCAAAATGAGGTGAATGTTCTTTTGTCAGATGCGAATGAACCTTCTGTTTCCTTCTGGATCGCTGATTCAGACAGTAAACACTGAGCTGTTTTCAGTACCCTGTACTGACAGCGAGCACTGAATTATATCCATTTAAGGTTTTAACATGCTACATAAACACACTGTCAATCTCTAGGGCCTCTGAGATCCATAGAGTTACCTGTCTGCTGCAGTCCTGGACCCAGTAGGACCTAGTATAAGGGCAAGGACTCAGTGGGAGAGTAAGCAAGTAACGATCCAATGGCAATGGAGGAGTTTCTACCCCTCTATTTGTTGTTGTACGATGACAAATGAGAGTAGAGCAAATCTGAGCAGTCAAGGCCCAGCGCATGTGTTACCTTACCAACCCTGCTAGCAGTTTTGCTCTCCAAGGTCATGCCAACTCACAGATAAGAAGGCTCATAGCTGTCCTCCAAGATCTCCAAGAAAAATCTGAAGTGATTTTTCCAGTGATGCTCAGTGAGGGGTTCCCAGCCATCTACTGGGTGATGCTTTTGTGCTTGATCCCCTCCTGGGCCGTGCTGCAGTTGCACTGCAGCCAGGCACCCCACTGATACAGACTTGGTCTCCTGGCTTGCTCATAGACCTTCCTCATCTACTGACTCACCTTAGAGGTCACTGAGCTCCTGGTAGACCATGAGCAGGCCTGTCCTACACCCTGTGCTTGGGGATACTGGGACTTGTCCTTGTCAGTGAGGCCCCACCTCTTTGTGGGGCAGCCTGCCTTTGCTGACAGTTTTCAAAACCCTCAGAGAAGCATTTGATAATGCTTCTTGCATTTGGAAGCTTGACAGGTTTACAGACCAGTAGGCAGAAGACAGCATGCCTGGAGATGAAAATATCTGCGTGGATTTGGAAAGGCAGGTCTTGGATGTAAGTGTCATTCGTTTCGCTCCTCCCTATAGGTGGGACCCCACTACACTTTTCCGCTTCTGACCCTCTAACGAGGCAAATAACAAAGTTAGCTGACCTTGGTTGTTATAGCAATAAGTATAAGAAAGAGCCTCTGTGCATACCATTCCTGGTATAATCAGGTTTTATCACTCTGAGAGTGAACAGTCTCTCAACAATATGCTGTTAATTTCAGAGTTTAGTCAGTCAGAAGAGGCCCAGCTAAAAAGTGAAATTACAAAACTGAAAATTGGTTCTGTTTTACTTCAAACCAGGACACTGATGTCTGTCTCCTCCCTTGAGAGGCTGCTCCTCCCTGAACGTCTGACACCATTATGGCAGCTTGGGATAAGTCGAGAAAGACAACTTGCTTTACAAGAACCAGATGACAACGTGCTTTAGGAGAACCAGTCGATCCTCTGAAACAGCAGAAACCCATCAGTTAGATGTACATGAGGTGAAAAGTGGCATTGTTTTCCTCTTGTGCATTGTAATGACAGATTAACCCATTAGGTTCTAATGTATTGGCTGTATTCTGTTATCTTTGAAGAAGTCAGTAGTGCTGATTACCTAGGTTAAAGTTCAGCTTTCATGTCTGTCTGTCACACACTGTCCAAAGTTGCACTCTTTTCAGGCTATATTGTTCTCTGATTTCTACAAAACTCCTTTCATGTGATAGGAAAGCCCTCTCTTCTTGGGACAGAGCTTCCCTTCCCTTTTGGTTCCATCGTTCAAACTCATCTCATAAGGTTCCTTATGACACCTGTCAACTAAATTTCTATTGCTACTCAAAACATTCAGGACCAGCACTCTGTACATTCCTTTTCATGCAGGAAAATGTGTTTTTGTCTTAAATTTGCAATAAAATGCAAAGGGAGTTCTAGATAAAATTGTTTTTTCATCTTTACATCAAAAAATGTATGCTAACAAGCCCTGATTTAACTCTGTAAGTGCAAGGATTTTGCACTTTATCTGGACCAAAAATTCCATGCAAAAAAGTAACATCTTAATGATTGAGGCTCTTCATGGCTTTTTTTGATCTTGATCCAATGGTCAGCTTGTTTCAGATCAAAGATTATCCACGAGCGTTATAGTTCTCAGGTGGTTAACAAATTTCCTTGTCTTCTTATGTTGAGCTCGATTCTGTCAGAGCTTAAATAACTTTGATGTGAATAACTGTGTAAAACTTTATAAGATGAAACTTTCAGTTTTGTGTGGCTTGAGTTTTTTGTTTATAGTGTCTCTGGTCACTGCTTTTCATTACTGTCTGTAGCTAAATTTAGCTGAACCATTTGAATACATTGTTTCAAATATTTTTTTTTTCCTTTTTTTTTTTGTTTTCGGTATGTGCAGTAATCAAATCATTGCCCTTAGCAGATTCAAATCTCATTAAAATACAGCTCTTGGCCACCACAGTGCTGTAATGCAGCAAAGCAGGATCTGCAGGTGAAAGGCACTGCAGTTTAACTGGTAATGTTGTTGGTACCTCAGTTTCCCCAAAATGCACACAGTTGCGTAGCTGTCTTCAGCCTACCAGCAGCTGGTGGGTGCACAGAATTCTGGGGGAGCTTGCAGCAGTGAAGGATGAAGAAATCCTTGGAAATATTCTAGAACATCACTGAGAGGGTATAGTAGTGGTGCTCAGCAGCAAGCAGTCCCTCCTGCAGAAATCCACAGCAAGGGCCACTGGAAAATGAAGCTGCCCATAGAATTCTTATCACATGGATGATAAGTGATCATATGGATGTTAAGCCTCATATGGATGTCAGTTTTCCGCTCATTGCAAAGCATGTGTCGGAGTGAGAACATACACCCTTATTTTATTCAGGCCTCCTCAGTCTGCATTAACTGTCTGTCCCCCTTTTTTTTTTTGTTTTTACTGTGCCACACAAAGCAGATTTTGCATTTTATATAAAGGATATATAAATTTCAGTAGTAGCTGATGTGATGTCTGCTTATAAGCTTTGGTACCGCAATCACCCAGCAGAAATTATGATGCTTTCTCTATGAACAGCTCCTTGGGAATGCAAGAAGGAGACAAATCCACTCTCTAATTTTGCAAAAACTTCAACTCCTTGTTTAGAAATCAAATGATGATTAGGTGCCCTTCCTCTACCTCACCAAAATTCAGATGTATGCATGAGGAGCTGACAGGAGCTGCCAAAACCATTTCAACAAAACACGTATAAAAAGCATAACAAAATATAACACATTAACAGCATTTGTTTTAAACGAAACACACAGAGACAGCCTAACCCTTTATTTGCATTTTGCATAATTTATTTTTTCATTCACAAAGTCCTTTGCTCCTGGTTTAGTCAAACACTTAAAAAAGAGATGCAATCAGGAGAACAACCAACCACCATTTTTTTTAATATAGGAAAGCGATGAGGCAGCAACACCTCCTGCCCTGACTTGGAGCCAGTCACAGAATTTAGCACTGCCATCTGCAGCAATGAATATGCATTTAAAGGCCTCCTTGTACTTTATAGCAAGCACTGTGGTATTCAACAGCAATTTTTGCTAAGCTAGCCATACTTACAGTCCTGTTTTAGCAAATTAAAAGTCCCAAAGACATAAAGAATTTAAAGACTGGAGACTGGCCATATCTTCTAGGTTGAACAGGCCTGGACTGTTATCTAGCTTATCAGAAATTGCCCCCTTCCCCTTATTGCCTTTCTCACTATATTTTAAAGTATTTTCTTTCTAGAGGTAAATCCAGGAGATCCAAAACGTGGTTTTGTTTTATGGTCCAGTGATATTACCTGACAATTTGCATGTTGTGTTTTAAGCAGTTTTTCTGTGAACTGAACCTGCCTGCGCTGCCTTTGCTGACTGACCCTGAGCTAGCCTCCTCTCTCAGCTTTTTAAGCTATTGTCTCAAAATTTGGTTCTTTAGACTATCTGTGACAAGCGTTACACCACCTCAGTGGAGAAATTTTACTGTGAGAGTTCACATATTTGTTTCACTGGCATAATAAATGTCAAGTCATCATTTCATGTGGCATCATATGTCTGGGCGAGTGAAACATAAGGAGAAATATTTCAAGTTTTAATTGGATAATTATTGGTGAATTTCTTCCCTTCATTAAAAATCAGGATTGCAGTTTTCAAGATGCTATCTCAGTGTACTTCTCAGGTGTCACACTTTGCTCTTTGACTTAAACTTCTGAGAATTATTTTGATGTGTCTTTGAGGAACTCAGCTCCCTCTGCATCCATAGTTTTTATTTCAATACTATATGTTGGTTTATCTCTGCTATCTTTTTAAAGCCATACATACTAAAAAATCAGATCACTATAGTTGTCCAAGGAACTTGTTTTCTTTTACACCTCTGTTCCACCTCATCATTTTACTGAAGAATAGAGAAAGACCCCACCCCAAGTTCTGAAGCTCTCACAAGTGTACTTCTATAATAACTGTTGGTGTTATACCCTGTGACCTGGTAATTGTTGTAAAGCTTCCCATATTCTGTGTCTGAAAATCTGGATTATCAACAGGCCTCCTACACTTTTCACAGGGATTCCGAGAATGTGTTTTAAATGAGCTAAACGCAGGATTTTTCAGAAGCACTACAAAAACCATGTGTCAAAAGACATCATAGAAACATGTGGCTAGCTATAATGATGAAAGATTTCACATGTGAACAAGCACTCCAACTCACACTGGTATTGAGAATGTAGTTAGAAACTACAGCTTTCCACTTACTCATGTCACTAAAGAAAATGGCCCTTTCAGAGTCACTGACCCCTGTTTGTGGGCTCAGCTTCTGTATTCTGCTTACAATATTGCACACCATTGCATGACAACCACCTTAAGGAGAATTGACTTCCTATGGAAAGGACATGTGGGTGCCAGGGATACAATCATTTCTCAAGGAATTAAGCAGATAAACAGCCAAGCTGTGGGACACTTTGTCAATGAAACAAGATCAAATGTAGAAGCTGGATTATACATGACGTGAAAGGCACTGATGGTGTAACGTGGAAGGTGACACGCAAAAGCAATTCCAAACACAATAAAGATTAAGGAAAAAAAGTGTGTGCTCACAATGGACAGGCAGATTAAATGTAGAGGTCCTACAAGACTGGTTCTCTGTTGTTGTTAAATAGTTATTCATACTTTCAACTCATGTATCTTCTGCCTCTCCCTTTTTCCCCTGACTGTCTTTCAGAAGGACCCACAATTAAAGAAAAGAGATCTTATCTGTGAAGCAGAACATGTGAACACGTTCTGTCTCAGTGAGGATATAATTATTTTGTAAAACAGATAAAAACATCAGGAATGTTGTTTTCTTTATATTTTGATTTTTAGTGGCCACCTAATAATAAATCACTTGTCTTTTTGTATTTTATTGCTCCGAACAAATCTTGAATTTGTTTTTGTTTTGGTTTGATCCATTTTTGAAGGGATCAAATGGTTTTTTGAACCATTTGATCTGGTTCTTCTACCCTGACACATTTAAAACTGGATCATATTCCTTGACTGCACCAGATAAGTTCAGTGGGGCAACTGAGCATACGAACTGATGTATTGTTGAAATATTGGAGGCTGACCCACAGCAAGTGAACAAATAAAATAGGCTGCAAAATGTCCTGCCTTGAACTGAATTAGTTACACACAAATGAAAAAAAACCCCACCTGCGATGAATATCTTCCTGAAGGTCCTTGGCAGGGTTTTGGTTCCAAATGTGAAACACCAAATGTGTTTTGGTTCCAAGTGAAGAGTAAGTGCCACGGGTCTGCTCTTTTCAAATTTGTGAACTGTAGGAAGAAGAGTTGGCTAGATGTACAAGCTAGGATTTGGGAGAAAAATAGGAAGAAGGTCATGAACTGTTGGTGGTGTAGGCTGCCAGAAATTGCTATTTGTACCCTTCTGCTTCATGTAAGTCACAGTTTATGTGAATCCCTCTTTGTTCACCTCTCAGAAACATACAGAATATTCTTCAGAAAACTGCAGTTTTCTGCCCAGCTCACTGCTACCTTGGCACTGCTTGCTAAAGGCCACTTTCTCTGCAAAACTCCCAGTAAAGAAGGGAAAGGGAAGGAAAAACTGAATGAAAATGTAAGGGGAAACTACTTGCTATAGCAACAAACAGTGGTAACTTGGCCTCCTACCCACAATGACAGTTTTCAGATGTTTGCCACAAGATCATGACTTTTCTAGGTGGGTCAGGAGTATTTATCTTCCCACAGGTGAAAACTGTACAGAAGCTGCCGGTGTTGACTGCACTAGGCACTTTTCTGTGCTTCTCTGGATCACATTGGTAATGGGCTTGAACAGGACAAATTTTCATGCTGCTTTAAACCCAGAAGTATGTATGTCAGCTGTCAAGCTTTGATGTGAGTTACAGCATATGTATACAACAAAATACAATCTTAACGGTATAGTCATGAGAAATGTCATAATGAAAGATGGTGATACAGTGATTTACCCTAAAACATACATAGCTAGATAGCTGTTTACCATTCCAGTTGATGTTCCCAGATTTTGTTACTTCTGTTGCTTCTGCAGTTGTCTTGTTGTGTCAGCCAGCAAAAAGGACAGAGACATCATTGCCCAGATTTGTCATGGTCTTGCCTGATACACAAAGGTTCGATTTAAAAAGTTTGAGACTATGTGTGTAATTAAACTGTGGATTGGATTAAAACAATATCTTGTTGACTGTGAGAGACAGTGGCAAGCTATCTAAACTAGGTTTATTAAGTGTGCCTCAGTATTTTTTTGGAGGAAAGTATTCATATTTTTAAATGAAATTTATGACTACAGAATGCCACATAATAATAATAGATACTGATGAAGTTTTTATTTTCTCTGCCTGCTATTTCTTGTGCCTGCTTCTCCTGCTGTGTTGTACTGTATCTTGACAGCCATTTAATTTTAGATTAATATTTCCTTTTTAAGTTAATATTTATCAACATTGAATTTTAAAATAATGATATAGTTTTATTTGAAGCAAATGGAAAATACAGCAATATTTGTCATGAAAGGGAAAGGAAGGGAAAAATACAAGTTTTCCCCTCAGAGGGCAATTTTTTTTTCTTTTTGAAAATAAACTTATGTATTTTTTCCTGTGTAGCACAAAGATAGTCTTTTTTAAAATAAGAAAATTTCATTACTGTTTTCCTACTTTAATAATCTGTAACATTCATAGTAATCACATTTCTTTTGATAATCAATTACAGGGGGTAATTAGTTATTTAGATCTAGTTTTAAGCGGTGTCGTGTAATTGCAGATGTGAATAGTTTTACAAATGCAAATAAGAAGTGCATTTTGTTATGGCAATCCTCTGCCTATCACACATGTAAATGTCCATTTACGTATACTTTTCTTAGGGCTGTTTAAATGTGTGTTCTGAATACATACTTGACAGACAATGCAAATTGTCTGAATCCATGAGCCTTGTTTTTTAAAGTTTTCTATAAAGTGAGTTAGTCCTGGAATATACTTTATTAGCCTCTGTGGAACACTTACTATTTACGCTCCAGTCCAAAATGCAGCAAACTTACCAAAGTGAATAAAAGTTAATGAGAACAGCTGGTGTTTTCCTTTTTGT
>VYZM01016336.1:0-20794 GCA_013398915.1 Dromas ardeola | reverse complement strand
TGAGAAGATCTGGTTTTTTCTTTTTTTTTTTTGTTTTTTTTTTTTTTTGGTAGGGATGCAACTGGAACCATCCTGCTGCAGTATGTGGTCACTGTTGTGATGATCTGCACTCTTGAAATATCTAAACTGAAAGTTTTACCTTTTTTCTCTCTTTAGCTCTGCGTATCATAGCCCCTAGTACTGGGAAACATAATCACTGGACCAACTGCCCACACTCAGTCAAGTCAACCGGTATATGCCCAGGAAGTCAGTTGCACCTCACACAGCATTATCCTGCTCTATAAATGTATGCACTGATGAATTCTATGGCACGATGTGAAAGGTCCAAGATTTCCTGGAGATCTGCAAGATCACAAGTATCTTTCCCTGCCTGAAAATTCCTAGACAGAAATTGCAGAATGCTAGCCTAACTCCATAGGGTGCTTGATCCTGAAGGTAATCACATCACAGCTCATGAGATGGGGCCTCATGCGCAACCTCTACAGAGGGAGCTGTTTCCTGTCATAGGGTGGGTCAGTCCTTGCTTTTTGTAGCTAAAACTTGAAAACTTCCAGCAGTGAAGATCCCACCACAACTTCTGGGCATCCTGCCCCAGTGCTGGAAATTGTTTCACCTAACATCCAACCTGACCTACTTAACCTGCAGTTTGTGGTGGGTGTCATGTGTCAGGTGATATGCCAGTAGCAAGTAGAATCTCTCTTGCATTTGTAGCTGCCTTTCAAATAGCCATAGGATGGTATCGTATTGTCCCTTAGCCTATTCTTCACCAGTCAGCACCCACCAATTGCTGCAGGAATTACAGAAATGCTAAGGTAGTAATAGCACCAAGAAGGAGATAAACTGTTAGGCAAATATAAATACAAACATATATACAAAACACCAACTATTGATCAAACTAAACTTTGCTGAGTATGTAGGTTTGCAATACAGTGTTTATATTGCAGGTTTCTACATGCTAAAGGTACATATTAACTGTATATGTTATTATACATCTTTAAACTTCTTTTCAGAATTATATCCTGAAAATTCTTCCTTAGGAATGAGCTAAACTGAGACACCAACCTAGCATGTAATTGTCCTAAGACTGGGGGAATCGAGGTAAGTTTACCCTGTGTGTGACTCCTGAGCTGCACCATGGTGTTCTGAACTGCCATCGAGGCACTGGGCCCAGTGATGCAAATCAGTCTGATCTGGATAAAGAAAGAAAATCTCATAAATGAGTTCTATGTGTCAAACTGCTATGTTGTGAAAATTTGGTCCCTGGGTCTAAACAATGGCACTGAGCAAAAACCAGATCACTGCAGGAGCAGATGGTAGTGTTTGCAGCTTTGGGATAGACTTTAGGCACATATTCACCATCTGCCTGCACAGCATTTTCTCAAACTTTGCTAAATACTAAGTTTATTGCCACTAAACCTTACGAGCATTATGAGACAAGTTACTGAGTCTCACATTCAATCAAACATTTTTTTAGCAGTGTATTGTTACTCAGATAAATAGCTTGGGAGGACTGGGATGAACATCTCCTCCCATAGCTACTCCTGTAAGCAGATCCTCTCTCTTTGTTTAACTCATCCCTTTACTTTTTCTATCTAATCTTATAAAATACGCAAAATTTATCCTTTATAGCTCTCAGAGCTTTCTTAATTATAATTTTTTAGATATTTTTTTCAAAATGTGTGCAAGTTAATGGTGCTTTAAGTGCTCTCCGATATTTTGACACCTGTTGTTTCATTTTCTCTTTCATTTTAATAGTTTTTTTTTCTAAGAAATGTAAAAACTGTTACAGTTGAGTTCATTGCCACAAAGTGTCTTTTCCAAGCTTCTTGCACTGAGAATCACTTTGTTTGTAATCATGGGAATGGGCTGGCAGCTACATTTTTGATAAAGCATCTGTGTTTTTCCCTGTAACTGGTTAATAAAAATTTATAAGCATCTCTCAAAAAGGATTAGTATACTAAAGGTTAGCACTGAAAAATAATGCCATCACATTGTATGTGCACAACCCATTTGATTTTGCATACCTCTGATTACAGTGGTAGATTCTATTTTGTTTTTGATGCCTGTGATTATTATTATTATTATTACAAATATTTGGTCTTCACTCATCACTTGACCTCTGATTGCTTTATATGAATTTATGTTTTCCATTAAAAATGGTTTAATTTAGCATTGTTTTCAAGAGGGGGGAGCCAGGTATTTTCAGTCCCTGCTTAAATAAATGCAGTAAGTGGCCTGTGTTCAAGTACTGTAGTTTTATATCAGACTAACAGGTGAACCCTGAATTTCCCCAAAGGTGATTTGCCAGTAATTTAATTTCAGAAGTTCATTATAATTGTTATTTCTTTCTGTCCTTTTTTTATAATATATTTGATCATCTAATCAAGAAAAGAAAGCGATGCCATGTAGCTTAATGACCAATGAAGAGAGAGATCAGGTTTTCCTCTGTGTCTTAAAGACATCCAGATGGTACTCTACTAGTCTGGTCAGTTGGAGCTGGGCTTTGGTAGTCAGGTCTCATTCATGAGCATGGTGTTTCTGTTTTGGTTATACTCATTGATAGGGCAGTTTTGTGGTAACAGAAATTATCAGTGAAATTGGTTTGAGCCATTTGCCCTTCTAGACTTGAGCCTGGAATCATTTACTAAAGGTGGTGTAATTGGATTCATGCACTAACACAATGGTTCCTTCTGTACACGTGTCATTAAACAGCATATATTTATTGAAGTGGAAGGATGTCATAGAAGGATGTCATAGCAGTGTATAGACACAACAATTTCCTTGGTTGCTTTGCTATCACTTTTTGGCATCATACTATCCACAACTGATACCCTTGTAAGCCATTTTCTTCTCCATCAAAATATTTATAATATGGGATCAGAATTCCTGCCCTCTTCTCATCTGGTCTTATGTTGCCAGGCTTTCTCTCCCGAACTACAGCCTAGATGTGAAAAATTTAGGCTGAACAAAATAGGGGAGCCAAACAGGCTCTCTGGTTCTTCAAGGGTCCCTCTCACTGGGACCAAGACTGCAGGATGATCTGTTTACTTGAATGAACAACAAAGTTTCTTGTGACCTGTTGAACCTAAGCTGAATTTAGTGGTAGATGATGATGATAGAATACAAACTCAGTATCACAATCTAAAACACAGAGTGAATGAGCCATGTCGTCACAAAAAGAAGACACTTGGTAAAAAAGAGTCACTTGGTAAAAATGTATATGTTTGTTTTTGCAGGTCAGGTGAAAAAAGCTGAGAGTTATGAACTATGGAATGATATTTGAGCTTAACTCTTTCAAGAAAGTTAGGCATTTCTGCATCTGCACATACAAGGAAGTTGATAAAATTAAAAAAATATAAGATAAAAAAATATTTCCCTGATAACTCTGCCTTAACCCTAATGGGTGAGTGGATTATTCTACTTTAATGTATTAAGACGCAAATTCTGAACATCATATAGATATTTGGATATGTTTAATTAGTGCTATTCGTAAGAAAGTAAATTCTTATTAATTTGTAGAAAAGGTGAAGTGACCTGTCAGGGATGTTTTTCAAGTTAAAGTGTAACCATACAAGTACACACAGCAACCTATATGAACAAGGAAGCTATATTACAAAACATACTTCATCCTTTTTAAAAATTGCAGGTATTTAAATTTGGTGGATTGAGACCTCCAAAATACAGTGCATTACATCCGTAAGTATATCACAGGAGTAAATATAAACAATGAAATCTTGCTACTAAGAGGCTGATCACATAATATACTTAGTACATCTATATTGACAAATATTATGAGCTGTTATTTCAAGTTCTAATTACTGCACATTATACTCAAACTAGCTGTATGTTGTTTGATTAGTTAATTGTTACTACATTTTTTCTTGATCAGGCTGTAAGATTTCTTGTTTTTTGTTTTGGAATATGGGTGCCAGTAAACAAACATAATGAGATAAACACCTCAGTGTTACACATTCTGTCGTCAGTTGACATAGTTAATACTGAATTTTATTTTTATTAGCATATCTTACACAAATTTATCATTTCTTTTTTCTAAATTATGTCTGTATACAGCTGATTCTCCATTTTGCATGGCAATATACCAATGTAGAACATAGCACAGTAGCTATCCCAAAAAATCTGGAGTACACAAAAGAGAAAGACACTACATATGGAATGGGAATAGTATGTAGCCTGAATACTCTAGTATCCAGAAGGAAAAAAGTTATTTCCCATATAAATCTGGAATTACTGCTTCATATATCACATCTAAATATGTTAGACAAATGAAAAATGAAAAGAGAAAATCACCTTTGTTTTAGAGAACCATCCAAAATTCTGACACCATCCCGCCCCACCTCAGATCTTTCAGTTGATGTGGATCTCCAGAAAACACAGCAACACATAATTTGAGTGGCAGAGCAAAGGAGGCAGGTGTAGGCATAAGAGCCCAAAAGTCCATGACTTTCCCATGAATGCCAGAGATGAATATGCAGAGGGCCTCTGTTTTCCCTCATACATGTTGTTTTCTATGGTATGTCACCATAAGGAAAATGCATCTGAAATAAAAGCTGTAGCTTTTGGGAAAAGGATACCCCAGCCATTAACATGAAGGACTAAGTGAAGATAATCTGGAACATCAGTGATTGGTGATGCATCCCAGGCTTTCAGGCTTCAGTGGCTTTTCTTCCCTGAGGCAAGGACGATTTATACAACCATTATATGTGTGTTATTCATATGTCTTTTTGCACAGGAATCACTGATTTATTCTAAGCTTTTGTACAGAAAGAGAGATGATTTAATCTTTTCTGTGTCTGGTTTAACTACAGGGGGCTGATTTAGTTATGTACATCTTTCAAAACCTGCAGAGCTCTGGAATTTTGGAGTAAACATTTTTATGGCTTTTATATTGTAAAATTGCCATGGATGGGAACTGCAAAGGAAATCAGTGTAAACTACTCCCCATCACAATGCCCTCTGTGCTAGTTATCTGTTGAAAAGAGTTCATTTCAGGCTTCCTACTGTGCATTGCACAACAAGCTGAATAACTTCTGACTTCCTAAGTAACTATTTTTCTCCCTAGGAAGGCAGTCCTGTATGCAATTATGACGGACAATGACAATGCAAGCCAGCAGGAGCAATGAATTGACCACCAATATCCAGGGAAGGTAAAAAATGGAATTTGACACTCATTAAAACCACTAGTTTCCTGTATAACATTCAGGATAAAATTAGTGTCTTACATTTTCATTAGTCGCTCCTAATTTCCCTTTCAAGAAATACATCTACTGGTCTGATAAACCTGCATCTTGGTGTTAGTGAAGGAAGAAAGCAAGGCTTCTGTCCTCTGAAAGACCTGCATATTTGATTGAAAAGAGTCATTCTGTAATTGGGAAAGACATATACTCCATGAATCCTGTTCCGCAAATGCCTAGACCTATCATGCTGCCATTATTTCTCCCTTCACGTAAATAAGTAGGTATTATTCTTGTGACCTAATTCTACATTAAAAATTACTATAAATGATGATCTAAATTTACCTAAAATATGCCATATTTAGACCATCAATTTCTGTAAATGACCAGCAATCTGAAAATATCTGACCTGAGCTTTATTCAAATCAATAAACTAGAATTAAAAGGGTCATTTACCAATTGTTAATCCCAAAATCTATGGAGGTGCCATGAAAGAGGTTTCATCTCATGCATAGTTTGCTTTTCTATTATATATTAATAGAAAAATGTTTCGTTTTTTTCTCAGGATACTATCTATACAGTAAGAAAGGATTGGGTGTGTTAAGATTTTTAGGTATGATTGGATTTTTATTATTACAGGTAAATTGTGGTTTCCATGTGTTGATTTTCCATGCCTCTACAGACTCAATTTCTTTTGTCATAAATTTATCTACTGCCTATGCTACAAAAAAACCCGTTGGCTTTCTCCAAATGTTTAAGCCAGTTTCCATGAAGATGACCTTTCCTTCTGCAGATAGATGCACACAAGTGCACGTAACCATTGCAAAAGCTTCTGTCCCTTGGAAGCAAGATCTTTCTGCAAAACAGTCAAATGCCCAAGGGTTTTGGAATTCAGTGATTTTGCTTTCTGCATTTCTCAATTTGCCTAGCTCTGAAATGGCAAAAGACTTCCTATCCATCTTTGTATAACACTTTGAAAGATGACCGTGAAGCCTTCAGTGGCCGCATGTAAGTCAGTAAAGAAATAGCTTACCAGCACAAGGTTTGTAATAAAGTCGCTACGATAATCTGAATGGCTCTGCATTAGTCTAATGTAACCCCTAACAGCTGTATAAAGCTCTGAGTAGCTGAGAGACATGTTTCTAATCTAACTTTAATACTTCTAGGAACATTTTTTTGGAAGCATTGAGTACTTTGGACTTCTATGAGTCATTCTGAGTCTTCTCTGAGTCACCAGTTCCCCTGACCCATTCAGCAGTGGGCCCAAAATTTCTCTAGGTTTCCTTCTGTCATTTATATGCTTGTAGAAACCTTTATTGTTGCCATTCACAGCCTGTGCAAGATTCAACTCCAGGTTGGCTTTGGCCTTCGTTACCTCATCCCTGTGAGATCAGACAGCAGCTCTATACTTTCTCCTGGAACACTTGGCCCTGCTTCTATCTCTTGTACTCCGTTTTTTTATGTCAGTGGTCCTTGCTCATCCGTGCAGGCCTCCTGCTGCACTTTTTTGATTTCCTACTTGTCAAGTTGAGCCCTTCCTGATCTCAGAGGAGGCAAACCCTGATTGTCAGCTGACACTGCTGTACCTCTCTTCTCTCCAGGGTGTCCCAGAGGATTCTCCGAAGCAGATCTCTGAAGAGGTTGAAGTCTGCTCTCCTAAAATCGAGGGCTGTGTTCCTTCTTTTGGCCCTACTATGTCCCCTTAGGATACTGACCTCCACTGTCTCATGGCCACTGCAGTAAAGGCTGCCTCTGACTTTCACCTCCCCCACAAATTCTTCCTTCTTTGTTAAGTATCAGGTCCATCAGAGCACCTTTCCTTTGTTGGCTCCTCAGTTAACTGTATGAGGAAGTTGCATTCAATGCACTAAAGAAATCTCTTAGATTGCTTGACCCCTGCTCTACTGTCTTTCCAGCAGATATGAGGGTGGTTAAAGTCCCCTGAGGACCACAGCTTGTGAACATGAGGTTTCTTCCAGTTGTTTGAAGAAAACCTCATCTACGTCTTCCTGATCAGGTGGTCTAAGTAGATATCCACTGCAATGACAGTCATGTTGGTCTGCCTGCTAATCTTGATCCATAATCTCTTGACTGGCTCTTCCATCCCAAGGCAGAGCTCTGTGCATTCCTGATGGTCTGTTACAGAAAGGGTCACTTCCTCTCCTCACTTTGCCAGACTCTCCTACCTAAAAAACCTGCATCCTTCCATCACAGCATTCCAGGCACTACCTACCTATGTAGATGGGTAGTGCCTAGAAAGTTTGATGTGAACTTCGCTTGAAAATATCATGTATAACTTGCAGGTTGATACATTTTGATGTTTCTATTATGTTTTGATTGTGACCTTAAACTAAGATTCAGAACTTGCTTTGAGAAAAATATCTTTAAGGCTAAAGCCCAGGTTGATGTTCACAATATTGAAATATCTGAAATGTCAAAGTCATATAATTTCATGCACTCTTTTATTTTAACTCAAATCTTGTGAATACAAAATTTTCAGAGTTTTTTATATGCAATGAAGACTGTAAAAAAAAAGGTTCTCTTTGAACTTTGGACCAGATCTGTCGTGTTCGTAAAGGCTGTTCATCTTATATGAAAATTGCAGCAAGCTAAGGACAAAATTTAATCTCTCCTAATATGTGTGTAAGATATGGGATATGAATAATTGTTTAGATTTTGCATGAATCATTACACAGAAGCTGTGGGTAAATATGTTTACTGTCTGCAACTTTCTGAAAGCTGTTCTATGAGTAAATTTGATAGGCTCAGCCAACAAGTATGTAAGTTAGAATGATTTTGAAAAATTGCTTCTCCAGAACAATAAGCAATTTCACTACTTCATTTAGAGAATAGTCAGCAGCTTCTGTCTATTACGTAAAACAATCAGAAACTTGGCTTCTTTACCAAATAGGCTATAAAATAACTTATTTAGTAAATGAAATTAGAAGATTTCATTTGCTCACTTTGCAAAATAAGCTACCATGTGTTGTTTAAAGATGTGTTTAAAATATTCTGGAAGAGATAATATAAATCTCAGAAAATTTTCTAAAGGAAACGCAGAGCTATATCTGCTAAATCACCATAAAATATTCATTTTTTTATAAAGTAATGTTTATGATTTATTTCCTTCTTCTCTTCCATATAATAACCTTTGGGATGCACTGACTATCAATTTCCCCAGTGATTTTAATTTCTATGGCCTATCTGTGCACATTATTTCAGGCATTATATAGGTATTTGCATATCAGTATTACTGTTTTTCTGCTACTGGAGGCAGAGATAGAGAAATGTGGCATACATTTCCCTTCTTGCATCCTTTAATCAAATTCTTATCTCTGTATGTATTGTTATTCAGCAGCAAGGCAGGGTGACATTTTAAACAGTGCTAAGTGATGACAAGGGCAAGGCAGATGTGTGGGTATACCAGTGACAAAGCTGGGGGACAGGGTAGGGCCATAAACACCGACATCTGTAGGTGAAAATTAAGAGGTGTTCACATTTGCTTGCACAGGCTGTGCAAATCTGTGCTGGCAGGGCTGGTCTTACGACTACAAATGCCCAACAACAGTCTGCTCCCATCGGCGTTACCACATTAATGCCAAAATAATGACTGGGAACTTTCATTGGCAAAGGCCTGTCGTTCACTGAAGTGGGTAGCAGCAATCTGAGACTTTTTGGACTGGTTCTACATGTAGTATACACAAAGTCATTTGTCAGAAGCACTTTTTATGATGTGGCACTCTTCTCCACTAGGAACTCAACTGACTGAGGTGATCTTCTTATCTCGAAGAGGTTTCAAATGATGGATCTTTACCTTTTTACGGCCAAGATGCACGCCCGTTGCAGCCCACCAAAAAATTGATCTGAGCCTGGTTTCCAAAGAAAATTAGACTTTTGCAGTTATGTTGAACAAATAAACCTCGTGAATCCCAAGTTCCACCAAGTTTTGGACTCCATGGAGCTCTCCATCAAAGGCCCTTCGGGGACTCACTGGCCACCAGGTAGCTCACCCACAGAGTGAGCAGACACAGCCCCAGCCATGGGGAGCATGGATGGAAGGTGACTGCTCAAAAAATACTGCTGGAGAGATATAAGTAGGTAAGCAGGTCTATAAACTGCAGTGGGGAAAGGTGGCCTATGGATATGTGGAACAGAATGAGTGTGAGGTTTTTCTGGACCAGGCCATGAAGAGGTGCACTCAAATCCTCTGAAGTATAATCTCTGTTGGTCCTCCTGTTTATGGAACAAACTTCATCTTTAGTATTTTTTTTAAAGCTTTACCACCCAGCATTTTATTTGGAAGTTGTGCATGATTAACTGAATTCTTGTCACTTGAAAGAGGCTAAATTTGTTCTCATAGTAACAAATGGTTCAATTATTGAAAAAGGAGAAAAAAATCCTTTTTCTTTAGATGAAAAATATACCAAAAATATTTTTTTGTCACATATTATATTCTCTAGATGGTGTTTTACCAAGTGTTTTGTCAAATACAAAGGCAAGTCCTTTGTAGCATTCCACGTAAAGTAACATAATTTGGAGCTTAAAGGTCAGGTTTGTGAGACTGTTTTGCTTGTGCTTATAGTCTTCTGGTTTTAAAATTAATTGCTTTTATTCTATTGCAGTGAGGCAAGAAAGCTAAGCCTTGGATGTTAAAATATCCATTCTTCTCCAAAAGGATAATTCCAGACAGTCCATTCATGGAGAACCCTAAACTAAGCTAAAATATTCTTGTACATAATTCTTTTGCCACTGATTTTACACTGGCTGCAGGGGAACTATGTTTGATTTATAGTAATTATGGGCACATCTGTAATTTTGCCATGTGTCCAATGAAGAGGGAAACCCTCTACTGAGGTACTTTAGGTGATGTCTAACTTACAGATGGTGATTAGTGATTTTGCCACCAGCTTTCTTTGCCAATAAACAGCATTTCCTTTCTGAGCTACAACAGCAGCACTGTCCAGGCACCTCACCGACTTCTCACTGTACAGCTCCGCAGAATGAAGATTAACAGTATCATGAAAAGTGTTTTCCTGAATAGGATTACCTGGAGCTTTCTGTACAGGCAACTGGTGATGATCTGTCCCTGCATGAGTGCAGAGTCTGTATGCAGCTGCCTTTACTTCAGTTAATAGACATACTTCATTTCTGTTCCCTCAGTCTCTGGTGGGAGTTCTTATGACAGTATTTCTTGTAGCAAGAACAATTTTCCTCATCAACATCTAATATTTCTCTCTGAATCCCTCTGGGACTTCTTCCCCCTTACATGTAGGAGCAATCCTACATGTTTAGTTTTCCTCCAACTCTCCATTCTTTCAATTTTCCTCCCCAAGCTCCATTTAGCCTGTCTCACACCAGCTGCAAAGCTCTTATTAGCTTTCATCATTTCAGATTTATTTTCAGGTTTCTCAGCTTGACTTTCTCTATCTTTTATATGATTATCTAGCTTTGTGCTGTTATTAAGGGAATGGTGTCTTGTGACTCAAATACTGAGTGAGGCTGTCTGGACTCTCTTTGCACTTCTCTCAGGAAGTTTTTCTGCAATCTTTTGTGTCCAATGCCCTAGTATTAGGGTGAGGAAACAGCATTCTCATTTCCAGGCATTACGTGAAGTATACTTCACTTACGACTGTGATGAGATTACTGGAGAACAGTGAAGTGCCATTATCAGTCTTTTGACTTGACTTTCAAAACACATTAGGCTTTTCATGACCATTTAATGAAAAAGAGGTTACAATTAAGATCACTTGACCCATTACAAGAAGCTCTTTTCACTGTTTTCACTTTGCAATACTTCAGCCATTTTGATTGAAATACTCAGTTTGGTACCCCAGGCTAAATGGTCAAAATCCTCCCTCAAAACCCAAAAACTATAGAAAAAGCAATTCAACTGTTCTTAGCCCAGAGCTAGGAAGACTATCATATTTTGTCCAGTCTTACTACTGCTTCTACTACTCCTGCCAGTATTACTGCTACTACTACTACTACTGCAAGGTACAAAAGCTCCTTCTGTGGGGACACAGCTTTCCATTTTTTATTTCCCAGGTTTCAAGTGCTCGATTTTACAGCCTTAATGTGTTCTATTAATATAGTTCTTCTTATGTGCAAATAAAAATCAAGGCCCAGAATTAGCAAAATGCTGTCTCTGCTCCACCAAATGCATTAAGATGAGAAAATCAGTAATTCCTTGTCTGTAAATTGCTTCCAAGCTGTGGGATGGAGAACAATATAGAACAAATAAGACAGGGCACATAGTGGGCAATAACACTGTGCATACACATTATTTTAACAGATGTTTCCTATTAATAAGGCTACTTAGCAGTTCATTTAATGTGTTCTTTCTTTCTTCCAACAAGCAGAATGTCTTTTTGATTCAGTGCTGCTTTAATATTTGATAACAACATTAGTTACAGGAAAATTTTATTAGAAAGAAATTCTTGTAAGTGACCAGAAGGATTCTAAACTATTATCTGTCAGAAATTAATAATAGTGGAGCTGAGCAATTTCTTTACAATATATACTACTACTCCACCTAGGTATAAAAGGGTTTATAAGAAAGAATTATTATTTAGGCACATTGATTTGTCGATTTTTTTCTGCTCTTTAAGCTAATATGAGAGACAGATTTCTTAAACTTTTTTCCATTGTGCTGTTTTCTGGATCCTGGTAGTGGATCCATTTGGTTTTGTGCTTTTGTTAGCAGCTGAGAAAGATGAAAGCAATGTAAGCAATGAAGAACATTTGTTAGTTTTACTCAAACATGGCAAAAATAAAACAGAATTGTGTTATGTTTTGTTTTCTAAGGAAACTGGTTACAGCATTGACTGATAGTATTTATACATTCAGCTTCAGCTCTTCTGGTCTCCAAATTGAAATAAATAAAATTCAGCCAGTTGGTGAAAAAGAAGATGATAACAAATGATAACGGATGTTCTGCAGAAAATGGTTTAGAATAACTAACTGCTAGCAGTGCTGATCAATGGTGATTAAACATCCAGAATTAAATGTGTCTACAGAAAGTGAAAAGCTAAAACTAACAACAGCACACAGAGGGGCCAGGATGAGGATAAGAGAATGAAACCAGACTGTCCCTGGTCACTGAGTCTCGTACACAGTCATAGTCTTTTAACAATAAATTTGTGCCATGTTTCACTGCGTGAGCTTCTGGTCCAGCTTCTAAATGCGATTGAAGTGAAAAATAATAATAGTAGAGTCTTAACCATGGGTGTGAGTGTTGCTTGGGAAAAACTGTTAGGATCAGGAGGATAGATTTTTACTGAAGCCCGTAAAAGGAGTCACCTATGTCAGACATAGACATATAATACAAAATTTAGCTTAACTTCCACATAGTAGATAACTCATTTTTTGCAGAGGAATGTATAAATAATACATGTGAATAATAATGGAGAACTTCAGGAATAATAATGAAGAACTTCAGCAACAGAAAAGGAACATGATTGCATTTTAAATCCGCAGAAAGCAATTCTTGTATCCATATTTCTCCCTTGGTGGAGAGGAACATTTCTCATTCCTCAAACTGACAAGACTTCTTTTTCTCTTCCTTGTACTTTAAGAACATTGTTATTCTAAACTTCTTTCCAAGATCTCAGGTACTGATTAAGAAAGGACTGAAACATGAGTTGGTAGTTCAGCCACCCAGTCATGAAACAACAAACTGGAATTCCTTTTTTTTTTGACTAATAAATAAGTTCCTCGACTTCACATAAATGGCCACACAGCTGTAAGGTATGATAGAAAAAGTGATCTAAATTTGTCACCATAGAGGGGACTCTTCTCAATTACAGAAAATCCTGCCATATGCTTATACCAGTTCTCACGAGCTAGTAATAATTTACTTCAGAGATTCAACAAGATTTGCTCTAATCAATTGCACTGCAGCTTTTCCTTCTACTCTTGTTCAATTAATCCAAGTTCCTACAAGTCACAGTGATTGTCCACAGTATGTTATTCCCTAACTAGTTGAATCTAGAAAGACTTAAGAAACTCATGAGAAAAACTCTTTTCAGGAGAATTTAACATCAGTTATTTGCAGTGTTTATGTGGATGCTTAAAGTCTTTCCAAGCAAAACGAGGGAAATGGGAGATTTTGAATAGTATATTTCACAATTGCAGTAGGATTATTTACAGATGGGAACTTCAAATGAGAGTAGGCAGAAAAATAAAGCATTAAAATAAATGACATCCACGGTTAAGCAACAAAAGCAAATTATGTCTATGAAAGGCTAAAAAAGCTATGACGAATTTTTAATTCAGCCTGAAGTAAGGAATAGACTATCATTGTGTTATTTGTGTCAGATCAGCCTGTGACTCACTGTGCACTGAGTCAGATTCCATATCAGTCACCACAGATCTATAATTTGTGTTTTATATACTTTCATCTTCCCCTTTTATTCCTCACTAAACCCTTTTTACAATCTTTATTTTGTTTCTTTTTTTATGATCCTTACAACATGTGTGAAACGATTCACAAAATACGATTATGTCCTTTAATTTATATGTCAGTGGGAAGCAAAGTCCAGAGTTTGATACAAAAACACAAAAAGGGTATTGGTATGAAGTGCAGAGTTCACTTAACTATTTGAAAAAATGTCTGTTATTGAACGTGATTAGCTAAAAAATAAAATAAAAAAAAAGGTCTTTAAACAGTTTTTACAACCTAGTTACATAATTTATGACAGGAAAAAATATTTTTTAGTGGCTGGAAAGGAGTTCACCAAGTGAGAGTAGAAGGAATATGTCAGAATTTCCCTCCTTTGCATGGCAAGATATTATAAGGATCTTCCTGCAGTAGCTAAAAGTCTTTACTACCCAGCCATGTGTCACTAATGGCTTTCCTCTAATTAACTTTTTAAATGCTTTTTTTCTAGCTCTTCTTGAATTGGTAAATAACTGCAGGACTGTTTTGACATCTATTAACGTAAATCCAGTCCAGCCTTGAAATAATTAATAATAAAGGTGGCATAGTAATAATCCTAGGTGGCATGTTAAAAAATTAGGCACCCTTGCCTTCCAGGTTATATCTAGAGATCTGTTCAAGTTTTCAGTTCTGATGCTTGAAAGTAACTGAATTCACATGGTGTTATATTGAGTATTTCAGATTGGAATGGAACCACAATGAAACACCCCCTTAGTGCTTTTGATTAGGCACAGATTTTTCTCATCTAAGTTGTTGTAAAATCAATCCTATTTGAACATTATTTTAGTACCTATGCATGTGCATGTTCAGAGAATTTATACTTTAATTTGGAAATAGAGCTGTAACTTGATTCCTTTGCATGTACATTGTAATGCCTTAAAATGGAGGCAACTCTGATAGAGTTGCATAAGCTTTTTAAAACAGCATAAGCTAAAACAAAAGTTACGCACTCAGCAGCATCCTGGAGTGAAAATGACCAAAATGCTTGCAAGCAATGAATTGGAATAGCCTGATCTCAAGTCAACAAAAGCTGTTTAAAACAGTTCAAAAGCCCCCTTGCTGACCATGTATATGAGACTGTTTATATTTTGTAAATAATAAGAATTCGATGAGACAAAGTATCTACTTGTCCATGAAACACAACTAGAAGTTGCAGTGATAACGTGGAAATTATTGGCTGAAACTCAATAGTCTTTGTTAAGCAGCAGGCTAGACAACATTAATGCTACGATCTTTGTAATTTTAAAGTGGGTAAATCTAGTGGAAGTTTTCGTAGAGGCCCACATGTGTACCAGACCATTGGTAAACTTGGTGGTGAGTATAGGTAATATTACTACAAGCGTTGCTTTTATTAGCCATTTTTATTAGATTTTTCCCTACATTCTAATGCAGATATTTCAGCTTTCCTCTGCTAGGCAGAATAGTAAATGTATACTAATCAATGGATTAATACATGAAAAGCATACAGTCTATAGAAAAAAGACAGAAAGGACAGAGAGACTGAGAAGCAGAGCTATAAAATTACATGCTTAAGCACGTGCAGAGGGTTATCACCCAAACAGACTTTCAGTATTTTTTTCAAGCACTCAGTATGACTTTTCATTTCTTTGGAAATATTCTTAGAACTCATCACACTTTTCTGTTGAACAGGTGTTAGATCTAATAATAGATGTAATTTAATGTGTTCCATTTAAAAATAGAAAAAGTTGTCCTGAGATGCTAATGAGCGTAAGAATTTGTCAGGAATTTAAAAAAAAGCTTAGCCTTTTATACAGGTAATAAGACTACCTGGAGCTAATAAAGTAAATACCTCAGAGAAATAAATGGCTTTTATTTCTCTGCTGCTGCATTTGGAGGACAATGCGACAAACCTTGGTAATTATCTTACTTAGTGCTGTTAAACTTGCACATCAAGGATTGATTGTTGCATCTGTGAAACTGAGGGCAAGGAGAAAAGGCTAACTCTTTCTTGTCAGCCTTTATTTTAGACACTCAAATCTCTGACCATCAACGTGGAGTATCCTTTCAGTAATCTTACAGTGACGTTTATGCACAGATAAGTCACAAAAGAAAATCAAATCTGTTTTCTTCTTATCACTGCTCAGTTCTTGATGAGGAGTGTGTTTTTTCACCACCTTTCAGGATTGTATCAGGAGTACATTTCAGCTTTTTCTTAAAAATGGCAGAAGTTTGGTTTTGTTTATGTTCTCCCTTTGTTCTGAGTTGAGAAGAGTTTCAGGACTAGTGAGGACCTGTCCTCTAGTTTTCCGGGAAGGATAAGATAGCAGCAGTCTTTGCATGCAAATTCCTTTTTTAAGCTTTTTACATTCTTTAATATACTAAGACTGGTTTCAAATATTAGGTTTTGATATTTTGACATATTTTACAGTTTTCAATTTTGCTAATTTGGATACAATGTTCATTTATAAAATGATATAAAAACTTTACAAAATTCTTCCAGGCAGTGCTTGTTTTTTTTGAACATCAGAGATGGTAATTTTAACAGCATTCTCTGTCCCCACATTTGGAACACCGTATTATTTTACTTCAGAGCACTCTGAATGAACATCTTAAGTGAACTCATTATTTCTGAATCCTTTCTGCTGAAGCCACAGCTTTAAAATTTCCCCTGAAACTAATGCAAAGTTGTGAAATTTAGTTACATTCTTCTTAGAACAAATGATGATTTGTAGAGCTTTTTAAGTCCTGTAATGTGTGATGCTAAATACCTTGGTATTCATTCTTCTGATCCCAGCTATCTCTTTTTACCAATCTTATTTTTCACAAAGTCACTTTCCAGAAGTTTTTCTTCTTTATAGTGATCTCTTTAAATAATTAATAGCATTGAAGCTTATTTTTCCACCACTAAAACTAAAACCAAGGTTCAGGATCTTTAAGCCACAAGAAATAGCTGAAGATGCACTATAAAACTAGGTTCAACTTGATTGCTTAGATTGATTTACTCATTCTAGCTATTATGTATTCAGGTAACCTGAATGGTGTATGTATTTTATTATTGTTATAAAAGGCAAAATTCAAAGCCCTGAGATTCAGTGTGTGTCCAAAGTATTATTTATAGTTTAAAAAAATCAGAAGATAAAAAGCTGATATACAAACCATTAATGGTTTTCAAAACCATACTAACAAGATATAGAAACCAGGCTTTTTATTAAATCGGACCAGATATGGAAGTCCCATTCTGTTTCCTATCAGGTCTTATTTCAAGCAAAGTTGTCACTGGTCTGAAAGTTGACAGCTGAGGAGACAAAAAAAAAATAAAATCTATATACAATTTATTATGTACTTTGCTTTTTGATATACATTTTTTACACCATGGGAGACAAAATCTCCAGAGTCAACATGATTTGCTTCTGTCCCTCCCTAATCTACTTCAGATTTCACATTTTTCACAATTCACAGATTTCACAATTTTTTACCGTGATGAGTAGCACAGTCTGGGGCCACGTAAGACCTGCTTGACAAATATTCTTTGTAAGCATTAGCAGGACTCCTGCCCTAGTATTATTTCCTGGCTGTTCAGATTGCTTACAGAAAAGAAGATCTAACCTGAATGGTAGGGATTTTGTTTCTGAGAAAATCTTGATGATTTACATAAGTAAAGATGGCAATAATAGTGGCTTAGCAAAGTGACTGATTGTGGTATACCTTTGGACAGTCACTTCAAATCTACGTGATGAAGATACTTTCTGCCTGAACATGGAACAACATGACAGGTAGACGTTGAGAGAAAAAAGACTGATAACATCAATTGCACTTAATGAGTTCAAACTACCAACACACTGTCAAATGCCATCACCAATTACAGTCTTTCGTATGTAGGTCTTAAATCTTTTAACTTTCAAATAAGTCTCTGGTTTATTCGGTCATCTGGTGTTTCTTGGGTACTGCTAATAACACTGTGGACGGTAGACTGGTTGGGAAAATGTGTAGTCCAAACAACAGATAGATCCCCTTTGCTGTTGATATCTACCAATAACGAAGAGCTATTTTATATATTTTTTTAATTTTTATTTATAATGTACTATACATACATCGTGTGAGGCAAAGAAGTCATGCACAGGGTTGCAAACAAATGCTAAAAAGGAAAATCATCTTTGGAATACGTGCATGCTTGTTTATGAATCTGTTTCTATCATTTTGTCTTGTCTTTGTTCATAGGAAAGGTGAAAAAAAGACATGGTAGAAGAACCAAACTTTCTTCAGTAGGTCTGTTCTTAAATAATTCTTGCACATTGAACTGATGATCTCAGAGGAAGGACTGCTGTCTTAGTAAGAAAGAAAGTTAATGGCCATGTATTGCAAGCAGATTTGGATGTTGGCAACCTGAGTTGGACCTTGCCATGAATCTCTTAGTGTATGATGCTCAGCTCCTGCACAGAAGCAATTTAAGTGCAAATACCAGGACTCATTTTGTTAATCAAACAGTAAACAAAAAAATTACCCTAGAATAACTATGACATTTGTGGTTTTAAAGGAAAGCCTTGATTTCATTAAAATAATTTAGTTTTAGATCTTATCAAACATTAATAAGAAGTTAAAAGTATATTATGATTCTTTTTAAACTGCAGAATCATTAGATTGTTCAATTTAAATTGTTAAACTGCATAATATATAAGCTAGTCGCATGAAATGACAAATGTGGACACATAGCGTTGAGAGGAAAATGGACCAAGAAGAGCTACCAGACATAGCTATAATCATTCAAGAGATGAATCCATGTCAATTACATATTTCTTCTTATGAAAGTGTAAAATCTGAAGAATAACAAGATCATGAGAAACCTAGAACAGGATTTGTCAAGACAAATCACATCTAACCAATCTGGTTTTATTTTGTTACAGAATAGCTGATTTAGGTAATAAGAGACAGTTGTTTGGTAAGACATATGTTTACTGAAGTAAGAATCTTGCATAACAGGGGAATTTATGATCTGAATAAAACTGCTATAAAATTGGTGGACAACGGTGAAAAACTACAGTCAAAAAAAATTATCAGTGAGTTGCTATCAACCTGAAATGAAGAAATAGTTACCTTTATTGTGTTAATTTTGCACATTTTCCTTATTTTCTTAAAAGATGTAGTAGACTTCCACATCAAAATTGGAGAGAATTGCAAAGACTTTGTCATTAGAAAGAAAATATGAACTTAATATTAAGTGAAGAAATGTTCCAAAACTCCATGGAGGACATTTGCTAAAGAAACTACAAAGTATTTCTGTATGATATAAAGCATCATCTCCATTAGGATGTAGAGGAAAACAGGCAGACAGCAATAGTTAGAGTGGTCCATAAGTTTAATATGGGTCAAAAAGGTCATAAAAAAATAGTTTTTAAGTAAATAAGAAAAGGAAAAAAAAAGAAAGGTCTTTGATTGCACATGTTATCTGGAAGAAAAAACTCTATAAAAGTACAGTAACTATCTAACAGACTGTAATTTTGCAAAAGCAAACAGTATTTCTAGGAACAGCATACTGCTGTATAATTGTAAAACACATTACAGGAACAACAGCTTTTGGCAGATGGTGTTTTACTTTTTGTTGAAGTGTCTTTTGAAACAATAACATAATTCAAAGGATCACTGAAGGAACATGAACAGAAAAATATACTCAGACAAAGAGAAAACAAGAAAATCAAGGTAAAAAGCAAATTTTGAAAACAATTGAGTTTTATATAGCAGTAGCCCACAAAAGACAGTGGATGGTAAGTCATTGTCTTGTGATATTTTCCTCCTTTAAGTTTAGTGTATTTCAAACGCGTCTGTGGGTACCTCCTTCAAAGACCCACATGTACCTTTAGAAGCCTCGCCCTCCCCTGACATGTGGAAGTGGCCGCACATGCACACACGCTGCTTCCCATGTGGAAATACCTCGTGTGCTGCTGTCCACACATTTTCACAGCTTCAGTTTTAGCATTCCTAGGTCAGAAGATTCCCCCAGGTGCTCCTCAGCCTCAGAGATACTAGTTCAAAAGCTGTTCACTTATTAGCAATAACCACTGAATCCACTGTGGCAGGGAAGCTCAAATCAGCTGTTAAGGATATAACCCATCACCAGGCAAATTAGCGATATGAGTGCTGTTTCTCTGTGAGCTCTGCCTGTGTGCCATCAGCTAGCACTCAGTTAGCCGTTCTTTCACTGTTAGTATTTCTAAGGCTAGATCTTGTTTCCTACTTTTTATTGAGAAGTTATCTGAAGGTTATTAGCTCAGGATTTGTGTGGTTCCCCCCCACTTTGATCTATTCCCTATTTAAAGTCTGAAGTATACAGAGGCTTGGAGAAGTTCATTGTTTGTTAATTTTAATTCTTGTAAGAATTTAAGACAGGGCACTGCCTGCAGCTTCCTCTGGTCACAGGACCCTGCAGCAGATAACAGGTTCAGTGCTAATGAAGGTTTCTGTAATACAGTATCAGAGCTTGGTTCAACCATATTATTGGACTTCTGACTGAAAAACAAAAATCATACTTTTTTTCTGAAGCCTAAGAGATGTCCTGCAATCCACTGGAAATACATATCAAACTTTATTTGGTAAAATATCTGAACACATGAGACAGGATGTATGGGGGAAATGTCTGCACAAAAGAAATAAAGTGATACGTGACAGTACTCACCTATTCCATACCTGGGAAAAAAAAAAAAGGATTTTTCTAATCTGTGACTTCTGTGTATTAACTCTTTTTTAACTCTGTTATGGGAACTTGATAATCACATCCTTCCTAAAATTTCTTTCATAAGAAGAGAAGATAATTAGGTGATCCACTGACGGATTTGCAACTAAGTAAAAGTACCTCAACCTTTGCTTATTACTAAAAACTGCAGCAATTAAATGACTTTCTAATAACATTCTGGGATGAAATTCCTGCCACAGAGATTGCAAAGTTTGGCCCAGATTTTCTGGTTAGTCTGTACACCACTGATAGATATATTCACTGTTAGGTTTTGGATCAGGGAATAAGGACCTGATTATAAAGTGGTGTTTAAATGAATTTTGGCATGCAGTTTCACTTAAATGTTAACAAGCCCTTTTTTCTGTGTCCAACTCAGATTTTTCTTTCAAATGTTGCAGATTTAAAGCCATTTTTTTTTTTTTTAGAAAGTAGCTTTCTTTGTCATCTTGTGCAATACGAGGGCTAACTTTGATCTCTTCA
>VYZM01016331.1:65771-100991 GCA_013398915.1 Dromas ardeola | reverse complement strand
CATAGTTTTGGTCTTAAAAGATAGTTAGCTCTTAAAATTATCTTTAAAGGCATGGCAAAAATTAGACAGAAGGAAAGGCAGACACATTCCAAACACGCTTCACATCTGCTAAGGTGGTCCATGATAAAGTCCAAAATAATGACTAGGAAAAGGTATAATAGCATAATTTCTACTGCTGGTAATAGCTCACGGCAGAACTCGATTTTTTCCTTCTAGCCTTCTACTTCACTTCTGACCCTGTACAATACATGATAGGGTGCATAAGTAGCTCTTACAGTATGAATATAATTCCAATGCTGCTTCTCGTTCAAATACTTGTTTAAAAGGTGACCAACTCCAGCTTTGTTAGCTCTGAACATATCTTCAGAGATAGTTTCCCACTTCTAATTCTCTTGATGTGGAAAACTGAAACAAACTGGAGAAATCCTTCCAAGCATTTTTTCTTCTAGTAAATTTGCCTGTAGCTATTACACCCCAAGCAGTTATTTGTACTTGCTAAACTATGCAAGGCTAGACTGGATCAACATAAAAACTTGTATCGATACTGAAGAGGTATCAAAAGTGGCAGGGAGAGAGAAGGTGGCATTCTGAAGTAACACAGATCTAATAATAGGAGCACATTACATATTTTAAACATCATAAAAATAATCCAAAAACTGTGCGTGAAGGTTAGAGATTTTTGTTGTTCTGACATAGTTTTTGTTTTTGTTTTTGTTTTTGTTTTTTTATGAGACGTGAAACAGAACACTTACACACCTGTGGTCATTAAAAACATAATGGCACATTCTGCAAATGTTGTACTGAAAATGTGCAATTATATTCTAAATACATGTCTACTGCAGTTCTATTTAGACAAGTTTGTTCATTTCATTACTTTTTTCCTTTGACTCCTAAGTAATAGTGATGTTTAAAATTTGAGGTGTTTACCTTTCCTTGTTTGATAACATTATATAACATTGCTTATCTACTCATTATAATTAGGAGGGGTTTTATGATAAACTATACTCTATAAGCTAATTATTTTCCAAAGTCAATCCTTAAAGGTATTCTTAAGGAAGAACTAGTTTACCCAGAACCTTTCAGTATCCTTTCATTTGTGAAGATTAATATTTGGCCCTCAATGCAATAGCAAGAATGATTTAGTGAATGAAACATGGACCCATCTAAATATTGGATGAGTCTTCCACATCACACAATCATGCCTCATAACCACATCTCAGTGGTAGCCTAATGAGAGGACTAACATAGAAGGCCAAAACTGAAGGACTGACCTGCAAACACCTGTCTGAAGTATACTTAGCCTTAGCAAGTAGCATTAATACTTCATTTACAAGAGCTCTAAGTTCATGTAATTGCTCTAAATGTTATTCTAACTTTTCAAAATGAACACATTAAGTAATAGATCTTTTCTAGAATCTGCCAACCTGAAACTACACAACATTGGCTCTAAAATAAGATTCCTCCGAACCTCAAAATTAGCTCCAGTTCAGCCTACAAATGGATGCAATTTAACTCTTGCTTTTGCTTTCCTTTGCGGAGTGAAACCTGAATCATGGGCACTCATTGTATTGCACTTGGGAAGGAAAATCTGTTTCTGGATTGACAAAATAATTATTTAAAAACCTGGCAGCTTTGAAGCAAAAATAATGGATGGAAATACTTCATGGGACTATAGTGTTACTATATTTAATGTTACTAATATTATGAACACACTATATTTTAGAAATAAAATTGTAAAATTGGGAAAAAACTGTTAGTTTTCTAAAATCAAAATGGCATCAAATTTATATGTGGATAGAATTTTAAGAAAATCAATATATGCAATTCCAGTGATTTCAGAGGCACAATAAGAATTTGCTCCAGCAGAGGATTTTGCCTTGTACTTTCCATGACTCACAATATAAATTCCAGAGAAAAGCAGTTATATTGAGTATATTCTTAGAAAAAAAATATTTTGGATATTTTAAAGCCCCATAGATTTTGTCCTCAGTTTCCCCACCATTCCAGCGTGGCAAATAATTGTTTTGTTGAAGGAGGATTTTCTGAGGTTTTTCCTTTTGTTCTCCTTTTCTCATATGATCAAGATGTCACCATCCTTTACCTTCTCATTAATTCCTGAACTATGCATACAGCTAAGTCTGCCTTGGTTTAGAGAGTCAGTGAAGATTCAAAGAGATAAAATAAAGCAGCTTATAGGGTACCTTCTTCTGCTTTCTATCCTGGAAAAAGCTAAGTGAAAATAAGAAAAATAATGAAGAAAGTCATACCCATTCCAGGCTTGAGATTATTTGCATAGGAAGATGGTCTTAACATGATCAAAAATATTATAGTTATTTTATAAAAATATAATCTTATTTTTCCATTTACCTGGTAAGACACAAAGAGAGACAGCAAAGTATCAGCCCAGACTTTGGAATGTAAATTTGCATTGCCTTACCTACAGTTAGGACATACCAACACTAGAAGGCAAGCCACACTGGAATAAAAACTTGAAAAAATGCTGAAGATAATGCTTCACAACCAGAGAGTTGTTTAGAGATGATTTAGGTTACATAGTCTGCTTTACCAGCTGTCATGATATAGATTTGTAGCAGTGGATCTCTAAAATTTCTGCCAAGGCCCCAACATCTACATTTGACGTGTTTTGGACTTGCTGCACCCTGGACCAATGGGCTGACCATCTATCAGTGCTTGAAGTGCACTGGGTGTATTCCTGGAGGATATCTTCCAAATCTGTTTCATAAAAAAGGAATCTAACACTCACACTCCAAGATTACTTCTCAATGTGAGCCAAAGCAGGGTAAGTCAGGACATTTGGGAGATCCACTTCAAAGATGCAACCCTGATCTGAAGCAAAACACTGATATAGACACACTCAAAGTCAACAAACTTGAGTAATACCAAAAGGCAAACGCTGAGCAGTTGTTTTATGTATGTATGTATATGTTTGTGTGTGCTCAACTCAAACCCTCTTACCCAATATTATGCATCTACTGTGGCTTCTACATTGAAAAAATAATTCCATAGGCTGATTCAGCCTTATACCTGAATTGCTCTTTGGAGATGCAACTCTGACTATACACTATCATCTAAGCCAAAACTTCCTCTAACTCCTCTCTTTTCAGGTAGATACTGTAAAACTGTGTGGGGACATGCGCAGTGTATACATGGCTTTTGCGAGAGAAAAAGTCTGTGGGCAGCTATGGGAGAGAATGGATTATTTGTTTTTTTGAACTACCTTTATTCCGCCACCACTGATCTTCATTCAATATTTTTACGTGCTCAGTCTGCTTGGATACAACTTGTATTCTGTTTCAAAGTGATTCAGAAATGAACATCAGTAGCATGTTCACCTCTGCTTTCCACAGACATCATTCTTCACCAATATATTTATTCATAATAAAAAAAATTGAGATCCACAAAAAACCCCACCCAGGCTTAAGCTAGAACAAAGGATTCCCTTGCCTTACTTCAGTTATTGTAATCTAATAATGAAGATATTATCATATAGATTAGTAACTATGAGAAAAGCCCAAGGCTATTAAAATGATTGCTGACAAAATTGTATACTGAAGCAGTAGCACGTTCTCTTGCTGTAGCATACCTAACATAATCACATGACTATAAAATGCTCAACTTTCAAAGGATTATTGTAACTCCACTGTTTGGATTTTTTTTTTTTTTAAAATTCTAATTAAAAATCTCAAAGAGTTGGGTCCATTCCTCAGGGTAACCAGCACTGACGTTTTCCTTTATTGGATTAGCAAAGCAAATTACCAGACATCTGTCTTTCTGTATTCCTTCTATCCTGAATATAATGAATTACCCACCCTTCTCCTGTATGCATTTTCTGCGGAGAGACCTGTGATACGGTCTTGTTCCCAGTGTATCATACAGATACCATCTTTAGTTGAAGAAATCTCTGCAGTTATGTGCTCAAAGATACTGCGTTTTATCCATAACACGTCACTGTAAGGAAAAAGTTAACAAAGATCAAAGATAAAGAACAATCTTGAACTGGTAAATGACGACTCTCTTGAGAGGGAAGTATGGAGAGGCAGTGACAAACCTGAGCACTTAGAAGTTAGGTCCTTATTCCCCTTGTGTCAGAAAAGGAATAAAAAGCAGCCAGTAAGCTGCGTTAATGCACACAGTATAAAAGCAGAGGTTTGTCTTAAATCTGCATTCCTTGTCTGGGACTTACAGCCTCATTCAATTACAGTGGGTGACTCCCCCAATCAGACCCAGTGTTTAGTTATTTTTTCCCATTGGAAGAACTTCACCAGGGAAGGGGGGAAGGTGAAACTCTTACTTCAGTTACTTTCCCTGTAGTTTGGTTTGTTTGGTTTTTTTTGGGTGGGGGGAAGAAAAAAAAAGTTAAAGATATGAATCTAAACTCTTTTGGCTCAAGACGGCAAAATAACCTAGGAAGTTGAACCTTTGGGCACTGACCTGTCATCCTTCTCCACTTCCAGAAAAGTTGAACCTTCTCTGTCAGCTGTTGTAGATGTCATTCTGAGCTCTTCTCTCTGTGTGGAGCCAGGATGTCTAACACAGAATTCAACTTTGACGCCAAATACTCAAATGGTAGACATTTCAAATGCCTAAGCCCTTAGCCCAAGTCCTTTATTAGATGGGACGGATGGAGGCTGTTAGTACATGACTGCTATTATTTTTGCAAAGATTTTTCATTGAAGTTAAGTTTCAAGTGTTTTATTTCTTCAATGCCTGACTTACGCCCTTCTCACACCAATTTAGGGAAAATATTTTTACCATATTCTACCATCTACCCCTGCATACCGATATCCAAACATTTTGATTCGTCTTCAAAATATTCTGTGTATTACGAAGAATTAATTGATGGAGTCTGTATTGTTTTGTGAACATTTCAGATATTACAGTCTCAGCACACTCGCTCTTTGTGCTGAATCTTTATATTCGAGCAATTTTTTTTTTGAGATTCTCAGTTGCTAGAGACCATATTTCAACGGAATTGAACAAATATTTCCTCAATCAGTTTCCATGAAGAAAGAAGTTGTCTGGTATATTTTTCACTTCAAATTTGTATCAAGGCTCATGTTCTCAGTTTTTCAACTTTGTGCACTTTCATAGAATACAGGATGAACAGCTTGAGAGACCTTTATTGTCTTCACAGAGAGCATATAAAATAGACAGTAACAGGCATGATTTCCAAATGCTGTTAACATGCCTGAATCCTGACCTTGAAGGAAACATCTCTAAGATAAGAGTCGATATCTCAGAAGCTTGTTTCATGGCCCAGGCATGTTCAGAGAAGATATTTTACAGGATTTATTTTTATTTGTGTGTTCCTGTGTGAGCTTTAATTTTGCTGATGGCGACAAGAACCATTTTAGTTGTCAGGTGGGATCAGGACTGTAACTATGCCTGTCAGTGCAGTAATTATGTTGAAAACAGTAAATTTACTCCATGTGCAGTTACAGAAGCAAAACATACCTGCTCACACCTTACACTGCTGCAATGTCAGTCACTAACAACAGAAATACAGACATTTTCAATACAAAATAAATATATACATAATTTGTGTTAAATAAACGGAGTTTTCTGTTCCAGCAGTATGTATTCATATCTATGAAAAGAAGTATACAAATCAAGTATACATTAAGACTATGTTCACATCTACCTATCTTGAGAATCACAACCTTCATTTTGCATTATTAATTTGACTCTGTGATGAAAGAGAATTTGGGAGGGAAAAAAATTATGGAGTTTTACAGAAGAAACTTTGTGAAAACAGGAAACTATGGAAAAAAGCAGGAAACTATGGAAAGCAAGTGTTGAATAATAGCAACAACATAGCAAGCTCTTATAAGATTCCAGATTCTGTTTTGCTGCTCTTCTGCTTGCATTACTGCAAGAACACAGCATTTTTTTTTTTAATCTTTTTATTTCCCATTTATTCTCCTTTTATTTCTAATGTGAAAGGATAAAAGAAACACAAAAGTAAATCTTTTATGTCAAGATATTATTTTCCTTTTATCTGCATCCTTAGGATTGTATTCAGAAGTGACTAAGAGTTGCAGATGATTGCATTCTTCAAAATTTTGAAATAATGAGAAAATTGATTCAATTTAAGGATTTCCAAGGTGGACATCAGTAATCATACCTCAGGTACGCATCCTCTGGGTTATCTCATTTCTGCTTGTTGAGTACACTAAAATCACACATGGAGATATCAGAATAAGCATGCCAAAATTACTGTTAAATAAATAAATATAACATTTTACTCTGAAAATATGACCACTAGTAATTTTGTTACTTTTTCACCATTGATGTTGAGCCTTCAACTCGTATAAAAGTATTAAGACTATTAAAGGAGAAGTATGGTCTGGCATTACAAACTTCTTCCATCTTCACAGTGCTTCCATTATTTCTGTAAATATTTTTGTCCTTTTTTCATTGAAATCTCTTTTCTTACAAAGAATCCTGTCTTCTACCTTGCCTGTAATCATGTAGTTTCATATTGGCAGCTAAGGAAACCAAATGAAAAATTCTGATGACAAATAAAATAACAGTTTACATAAGAACTTATCATGTGAAAGAAAAAAAAAATTACAAAGAGCAAATAGCAATGCCAAGTACATCTGTACACTGTATCAATGAAACAATAGTATATATAGAGAGAAATAGGTCACAGGGCAAAATCAAGAAAGAAAGAGAGTATTGCCATCTTTAAATCCAGACATATTTAGGAGTACTGGATTCTGCACAACAGTAGTAGAGCATAGCAACAGTTGCAAACTCCTTTTAAAAAATTTTGTTTCTGAGGATCCTGACTGAAGAAGGGCTAGAAATAAACATTAAAAAAAAAAAAAAATAATAGCTTCAGATGTACATGTTATTCTATTTATGTTTAACATCTGTTAAACTGCTGGAGAATATTTTAATGTAACTTAATTTATAATCAAGTACATGAAAATACAGCCAGAAAGAGAGAGTAAAGGAAATCTGATAGAGCTCATGCAGCCAAAATGATTTCATACTGTCACCATCTGGAATGAATACTGATGATTTTATAAGTAACAGAATCAGACCTTTCATTTACTTAATGATTTTAATCATAATAAATATCAAGCTTAACAGATAAAGAAAATATATCACCCCATTCTTCTTTTTTTCTTTCTTTCTCTTCTCATAAAAAGGCAAAGGCTGGTGAAATTAACTTTCATTTTAACTGAGAAGGGGATTAGATTAGATGAGTTTAGAAGAAAAGCCATGCCACCTCCTCTGTTCTCCTTGCCCACAGCTTATAGTGGGAATGAAACCTTGCAACTCAGTTCCGACTGAGATTAGATTTAAATTTCTACCATGATTCTTACTGTCATTCCTAGAAGCAATCTCCATATTTTTGACTGTGATTAGTAACACTCAGGTTGCAGCCAGACCCAGTCCTGAAAATAAGTCATTTGTTCAAGACTGAAACAACTGCTTTCAAAGAGTTGAAGTCACTTCATCTCAACCTATTATTTTCAGTGCCTGATGTCTGAAAAATTTCAAGAATGAGAAATAAAAGATTAATATGCCTGTCATTATCACTTCAATACAACACAATTATTTGGAGGGGACCTATGGCAACCTATCTGCAAACAGAAATTATCAGATCTTTTGGCAAGTCTGAGCTGGCTGAAGATTCTCACTCCTGATCTCCTATTTCCACCGACCAATCCCTCAGCAACAAATAGAACCATGAATAAACAAAATCCAGGGTTTTATACTTTACACTTGTCATTATTACTAAATCAAATATGAGATCACTATGGAAAACATGAAGGGAATCAACACTAACCAATGCACTAAAATTGTGTTCCACAGAAAAAGTGCACAAAATCAGAATTTTGATCTGGTGGTATTTTTTAACCGGTCATTGGCCACCGGTGTCAAGGCACACAGAGCATCTTTGACCATTTACTTCCCAAAAAGAAACATTTCTTTGACTTCTCTGCTTAATATGATAAATTGATTTTCAGCACCTATGTTGATATATTACAGTGAACCTGTAGATCAAAGGAAGAAGAAAGCCGTTCTTTGGTCAGGATCTACCCTGTGTGTTCTTACAAAACACACGAAAAATAGAGGATGTGACCTATTCTCAGTCCATGGATCTATTAATGCACCTGCTGGGAATCTGGGGAAGAAATTGTGATGAATACCTTCAGTACACTACATTTTATTTGATCAAAATTTGACAAAAATAATACTTTGTTTAAATTTCTGAAGGTGCATACACAGAAAGACATATTATATTAGAAGAGAAAAAGGAAAGAAAGACATCAACATAAAGATATTGAGGTTCCCATTTTCATAAATCAGAGTAAGTAGAAAATAAGAATAAGGTTCTCCTAACAAAAAGATAGCATATTCTGTGTCAGTGTCTATCTTGGGATTACTTGATGTTAGACAAGATATAAAAGGTGGAGTTATGAGAAAATCAAGTGAACACTTGTGTGTGGAAGGCATGACTGAAAAGATGAAGTCTGTGACCGATTCTTAAAGAGATCTGATACGGTAACACTAGACAGGAGGATGAATGAGAGGAGTCTCGGGAAAAGCAGGATTTCTGGCTTGTCCCTACCCAAGCTAGGGACAATAAGAGAAAGTAGATTTAAAAATAGCTTTTCTCAAGATATACCTATCTGGGCAACCAATTTATATCTTAAATTTATCTTAAATTTATTTGAGTGGTTATTGTCCTTGTGTGTTCAGTAATAGCTAGGATGGTAGATCGAGTGTTTTGTGGCGTTTTTTGGCTTCATCTCCAGGACAAGTTTCTGAAGCCAAACACACTTTCTCCATAACCCAAAGTTCGATGCACACATACATCCACACAGTGCACAGTTCTTTTTCTTAAAAACACATAAAGAGAAAGAGCAGTATTTTCCTCAGAAGTGTGACACCAAAAAGGAATATCCCATCATGCAAGATACAGACCACAGTTCCTTACTGCTAAATTCTCCTGCCAATCATTTCAAATGCACCTCAAAAGCAGAACAGGTATAATACTGCATGGCAGCTTGTCAGCATTCCAAAGCTGAGTCTCAGTAATACCTGTGTAAATTACACTTATGCCAGTTTTGTAACCTGCAGAGATTGGAAACATAATATGCAGGAAGGGAATTTTCCCTCCTTTCAATTTTAAGTATCATCTAATTTTACTATAAAGTAAAAATATATTAAAATACTTTGCTGCAACAGTGAAATGCACTTATTGCACAAAACAGACCTTACAGGAAAATCGTACGTAAAATAAAGAGGACAAAATGAAAGGAGCAGTTCATGAATGAAAAGAGAAGTGGGAGGAAAGGCATTACCTTACATATAATCCTGCCTTTTCTTGTCTTCTGAACACATTTGCTTTCTTTCTTTCCTTTTTTTTTTTTTTAATAATGTCTTTATCTTTCTACCTGGACACTTTTTTTTCTTGCACAGAACATAGCAACACCCTCTGTCCCTCCCCTCCCCCTCCCACCAAAAAATAACGAACCCACCAAGACCCACAAGAACTCCAGAGCTGAAGGAAAGAGAAAAAATCATGTAATTCAAATCTAAAATGACCAAGTATACAGCATATTGTATGCTACGCAAAAGTTCCTCCAATTAAGACTATCCTAGCATAAGTGACTCATAAATTTAGCATTCAGCTGTTAGGCGGTGATGCTGAACCTGTGTACAGTGGTCATAATCACTGTGTATATGTTAAATATGCTCTTTTTCTGCAGAATACAGAGACTGTTTTCCACCACAGATTAAGTGCTTTGCAAATGAGCATCCAGGCAAAACTAGACACCTGATATGATATGATATGATTCAATATGACGCATGATTTTTTTCTGTAAATAAGAATGAATAAAAGCCTCTGAGGCCACTTTTTATCATTTAAATTAGCTGTTAGAAATGAGCAGGTTTATTTATATGCAACTCTTGTCATTCTTTTTTCTGCTCTCCGGCCTCTGTTTCTGCCTACATGGCCAAAATCTCATTTTTAAGGTGAACTCTGCAGTTAACTTTCACCATGTACATGTTAGCTTTCCCAGCAGCTCTCCAGAAGTGTAACCCTATCCAATTGATCTAAAGTTATCTTTGCTGACTTTGACACAAAGTTTCCAAAACACTTCACTTTTCCTCCAATAGATTTTTGGGCCAGATTCACAAAGATGTAAATGGAGAGTAAACAGTCTTATCACTACGACCACATCATTCAACATAGGAATAAGACCTAAACCAATCACTGTTAATGGTAATGCTTAAGTGTAAAGTTACTTTAGACCTTCTCATAATTTTGACTTCTCTACATTTATATTCAGTAAAGGTATGTTATGCCACGCTGAGCTTTATTATCTTGGCCATAGTTAGAAACTCAGATTTCCAAACAGTTCATGTTCCATAAAGAAATGTCCATTCCAAAAGGAGTCCTGAAATTTCTCATATCCCAAGTAAAAAGAAGAACGAAAAAAAGGTCAAATCCTCAAAATATTAACTTCAAAACACTAAAACAATTGATTTCAACAATATTAAAAATTTTGTCTTAAATAAGAAAAGATTAAAATGCGAATATGGATAAACAAAAAATTGAGTGCTAAAATGAAACAAGAAAATAAGAGATTTACTTAAGCATTTCACTTCAGCATTTTTCAATTAAAAAGCCTAGAAAAAAGCAAAATTTTTTGAAAGGGTAAATTTCAACAAATTATTTTTCCCAGTAAAAAGATACTATTTTGCAGAAGTTTTTAACTAGTTTTACCAGGAATGTTCTACATTTCAGACTTGAGCGTGATTTTTTAAAGTGGTATCTTATTTTTTAAGAGGATTGAAAGCACCTAAAAACATCAAAGTGACATAATGAAAACAGAATAAAGTTGTATAATGGAACATAAGGTGTTCAACCCTCTTGTCTAGAATAGAGCAACAAAAAGACACTTATTTCATCTCTCTGAAGTGTGTTACCAGAGACCAGATTTTCCCAAATAAAACCTGTAGATCATCTGTAAGAGAGAGGGAATACAAAAATGTCTTACAATTCAGCAAGGATATGGGTTATACAGGTGTTTAGTTAAAAAGAAAGGAAACTAATTCTTAGCCCTTTTTTTTTTTTTCCCAGAGGCTTTTCCCATTTCAGAATTGTTGCGGGCTATTGCCATACCACAAGTGCTTCCATTGCTTCTATTTTATGCACATTATCTTTGGGCTTTCCTACAGTTATTTATATTTATCAATACTTTGAGTAAGTGTCAGCTATCATTCATGTTAAGGATAGGGAAATAGGGCAATTAAAATCACAATACCCATGTCCTTGGCAGAAACATCAAACTTCACTTTTTGCTTAGATGTCTACAGACCTTTTAAGGTTCTGCAGGGAATCTGACAAGTAATTGCTACTTCTTCTTAATGCAAGAGCTCTCATTCTCTTTGTATGATATACCTTGCCTCTGTCAAGTTACAGCATTTGCGTGCTGCCAAAAACTTTAGCATAAAAATAGTAATACAAGCATATTTTTTTTTTCTGATGTAGGGTTTTAGGTGTTTTGGGTTTTTTTTCAGGAATTAATAAATAATAACTTTCTATCTTGTCCTGGTTTGGGGTGGAGCAGAGCCAACTTTCTGTTCAGTGAGAGGCTCTTGCTCTTACTTGTTGCGGTGGCAACCAGGGTCATATGACTTGATTGTTCACCCTGTGGAGGGGTTGCACCTGTGGGGAGGAGTGGACAGGACAGGTGACCCAAACCAACCAACAGGGTATTCCACCCCATCTGCCATGTTCATTATAAAAGCTGAGGGTTCAACTTCTTCTTCAATGGTGTGGCTTTTTCAATGGCTCTCTTCAATGACTGATGTCCAAGGAGGACCTGTCAGTTCATCTGCCTTTGATCCTACTCTGTGCATTCATGAAGCTAGATCTGGAATCCAGTTCCCATCTGTCACTGAGACAAGTCTGGAACTTTCCCAGTGATTGCCAGTGACATCTCCCTGGGAGACTGATACTGTTTTGTATATATTTTTATATATATTGTTTCTATTTCATTATTTCCTTTTTATTTTATTATTAATATTTCATTGAAGTAGTTTAGTTTTTTTCTAAACTCATAATCTCTTTATCTCTCTTCTTCCTCTTCTTAGAATGAGAGGTGGGGGAGAGCATCTGTCATCTTGTCATTGGCCAACCCAGCCCAACCCAGCCCAACCCATGACATATCTAAAGTAGAATCATAGAATGGTTAGAGTTGGAAGGGACTTTAAAGATCATCTAGTTCTAACACTCCTGCTATGGTCACGGTCACTTTCCACTAGAATGGGTTACTCAAAGCCCCATCCAACCTGGCCTTGAATGCTTCCAGGGATGGGGCACCCACAATTTCTCTGGGCAGCCTGTTCCAGTGTCTCACCACCCTCACAATAAAGAATTTCTTCCTGATATCTAATCTGAATATCCCCTCTTTCAGTTTATAGCCATTACCCTTTGTCTTATCACTATCTGCCCTTGTAAAAAGTGTTTCTCCAGCTTTCTTGTAGGCCACCATGAGGTTTTCCTCGAGCCTTCTCTTCTTCAGGCTGACTAACTCTCTCAGCCTGTCTTCATAGGAGAGGTGTTCCAGCCCTCTTAACATCTTTGTGACCCTCCTCTGGACTTGCTCCAACAGGTCCATGTCTTTCCTGTGCTGGGGGCCCCAGAGCTGGACACAGTACTCCAGGTGGGTCCTCATGAGAGCAGAGTAGAGGGGCAGCATCACCTCCCTCGACCTGCTGGCCATGCTTCTTTTGATGCAGCCCAGGATGCAGTTGGCTTTCTGAGCTGCAGGCACACATTGCCAGCTCATGTTGAAGTTCTCATTCACCAACACCCCCACGTCCTTCTCGGCAGGGCGTCTCTCATTCCATTCTTTGCCCAGTCTGTATTTGTGCTTGGGATTGCCCCGACCCATGTGCAGTATTTTTATTCTCTTATCTTATTATTGTTTCTCTTATCACTTCATCAGTAATAAGCTGTTTAGAGAAATAAATGGGGTTTATTTTTTCGTCCTGGTCTTCTTAATATATTTAGAAAATAAATATTCACAGTAGACTCATAACAGGGACAGGTTCATGCTACCATGTGTATCAATATTTAGTATATGTCTAGAGAAAAGTGTGTAAATATGAACTCTGTAACCCTAAATTGTATTGTGCACACATTCACAACTTTAATTATCTCTTCAAAACTTGAAAAAAAAAGTGAAAGTAATTCTCTGGAAAAATTTTAAGGAGCTATTACAAATATATTCTCATAAATCTGGTCAAAATTACTTGATGTACATTACATTCCTTACAAATTTGTCTCTCTGGTCTTTGACAAGTTAACCATTTTCAGATTGATTTTGGTCAGACGTGTGCAGTATAGCGTGAGAAATAATTTTTACAGACCACTATTATCCAACCAGAAATCTGGGGTTAGTTTACTTTGTCCACTTGATTATCTTCATCACCAATGTATCGTCAAGGGATACATCTAAAGTGCAATAAAACATGGTTCTCAGTTAACAGATCAGGATCCTCATCTGGCTTCATTTTGACTGAAAGTTCAGGATGAGACTCAGCTGTCCAAATCTTATTTTTTTCTTGTATGCTTTCTGTTTAAAAAAAAAGCAAAAAAAAAGCAAAACCACAGATTTGAGGAATGGCAGCATGGTTGGCTTCGGTAGGTCCTGTAATGTAGATGGTTATGGGACAGAACTGATACTCTCAACACAAGTGCACTTGTCTTGCAAGTTAGTCACATCCAGTGTCAACATAGAAAGGTAAAAAAGGGATGTTTTCCTCTGTTATGAAGTTTTATAGCTGAAGTAGTCACTCTGTGCTCCCTGTATAGCTACTATGTCCATGAAAAGGAGAATTGCAAAGGCACTTAAATACTACATTTTAAAGACAGGTACATCAATAACTCACTCACTTTGTTATTTTTCATCTTTCTGATCAACTTGGCCTTAGTACCAAAGGGATTTAGACACAGTCCAAGACTTTCAGAACACTGTCTCATACAAAAGATTTAATCCAAGAAAAACACGTGGACATAACTTGTTCCCTCCCTTATTCTTTATATTTGTTCACCTTTCCATGGCAATAACATTTTTGTGTTGATGTAGTGGTGGTGGGGTTTGGTTTGGTTGGGTTATTTCTTTAAGATTTAATTGTTTCTCCCACGTTTGCTGGCTAGAGTAATATAATTAGTTTTCTATTACCTGCAAGACTTATCATTTTTAAGGGCAATTTTTTTCTTTGATTCCACAACACACTGGTGTTGCTGCAGCCTATAATGTAAATTTAGCAAGCATGCTGAGAGAATTGAGTTGAAATTTCTTGGAAAGATTCTGAAAGGCACACTATGTGCAAAATTTCAGAGTCATACAGTGAAACCTTTGCCAATGCATGAATATACACTCAATTTTGATCAGATTGTGATAACAACATAGTAAGAATAAAAAATCCTTTGATTTGCTGAGTAATTACCTTATGGCATCAGTCCTGTTGTGATCGACTAAGTCAGTATAGCACTTCACATCTATTTTTTCACAGTGACATTTTATTCAGAGAGTATAATGTACATTAAAAAAATTCTCACACATTCTCTGATAAGGTTGCTTTTTGTCCAAGGTTTCTCCATGCAGACTGCCTTAAAAGACAGTACTCAGTATTAGAAGATGTCTCAATAACATTATTCAAAATGTATTTGAGGATATCTAATAGTCTGTCTAGCCATTAGCAATCTTTTCGGCTCTGTCATTGCTAATACTCTCCGCTATCTGTAATGCAGATGAATTAATTAAGGAAGAAAAAGCTTGAACAGGAGGCAGACACTCTACAGCTGAGGGCCACATCCAGGTAACTTTTACAGTGAACTATTCGGTGCAGACACAGCACAAACAAAATCTGAGATTTTGTTGCTTGTTTCCACTTAAATCTAGAGGTACATTAGTAGCAATGAGTGGGGTTTTTTTTGTTTCGTTGTTTTTTTTTTTTGTCTGTGTGTGCACTTTAATGCTTCACAGGTGGCCTGGAAAAGTATCTCCCCATAGCCTCAGAGCTGTCCCCACCTTGCAATGGTTGGGAAGTCTTCAACCAGGATTCCAAGCAAGGACCTGGACAGATACTAAACACTTCTCTCATTAGGCTCCTCAGGCCTAGTTCCTAAAGATATTCTGAGATTGTGCTTAAAGTTTATCTGACAAAGGAGGCGACACACAAGATTTCCTGGACAAACTCTTTGCTCATGGCCTGGACAGGTGTACGCTTTGCTCGGTAAAAAAACTGGTTGGATGGCTGGGCCCAAAGGTTGTGGTGGATGGAGTTGGTGGCCGATCACAAGTGCTGTTCCCCAGGTCTCCGTACTGGGTCCAGTTCGCTTTAATATCTTTATCAACAATCTGGATGAAGGGATTAGAGTGCACCCTCAGAAAGTTTGCAGATGACACCAAGTTGGGTGGGAGTATTGATCTGCTTGAGGGTAAGAAGGCTCTACAGGGGGATCTGGACAGGCTGGATTGATGGGCCGAGGCCAATGGTATGAGGGACCTGCACTCGGGTCACAAAAACGTTACAGGCTTGGGCAAGAGTGGCTGGAAAGCTGCCTGGTGGNGCCAATAGCATCCTGGCTTTTATCAGAAATAGTGTGGCCAGCAGGATTACGGAAGTGATTGTCCCCTTGTACTCAGCACTGGTGAGGCCACACCTCAAATATTCTGTTCAGTTTTGGACCCCTCACGACAAGAAAGACATTGAGGTGCAGGAGCGAGTCCAGGGAAGGACAACGAAGCTGGTGAAGGATCTAGACCACAAGCCTTATGAGGAGCATCTGAGGGTACTGGGGTTGTTTAACCTGGAGAAAAGGAGGCTGAGGGGAGACTTTATCACCCTCTACAACTCCCTGAAAGGAGGTTGTATTGAGGTGGTGGTCGGTCCCTTCTCCCAAGTAACAAGCGATAGGATGAGAGGAAACAGCCTCAAGTTGCACCAGGGGAGGTGCAATGGTTTTGTTGGTTTCCTAATTGGATATTAGGAAAAATTTCTTCATTGCAAGGGTTGTCAATCGTTGGAAGAGGCTGCCAAAGGAAGTGGTGGCGTCACCATCCCTGGAGGTATTTAAAAGACATGTAGATGTGGTGCTTAGAGACACGGACTAGTGGTGAACTTGGCAGGGCTAGAATCAAGGTTGGACTTGATGATCTTAAAGGTCCTTTCCAACCTAAAGGATTCTGTGATTCTATGATTTAGTTAAACAAAACAACATCTGTCAGTGAAAAAGAAGCATGCTACATAAGCTACAGTATACAACAACAATAATACCTGAAATACACTCTCCTGGACAATTTTTACATATGAACAATCCTAAAAAACCATCAGACAAGTTGACAAGCTATGTCATTTACTAGAAGAATTCCTAAAAAATAGAGGGTTTAGCCACCTGATCAGCAGATAAAATGAAAAGGGAATGAAAATGTACTGGGTACAGGAAATACCAAACCATTCCCTGGAAGAAGATATCAGCTATGTTAAATCCCACAATAAATGGAAACATATGTATTCACACTTTAAGACAAACCTAAATTCTGTCCTCTTTAAATCTCAGCAAAACTCTAAAAAGTGTTCCCATAAACCTTCAAGACAGCAAACTACTAGGGTTTGCCCAGATCTGCTTGACTAATTTAAACATCAAAGAGCCAAGGTCCAGAGACTGGAATTCCTTCTTGTGCATGTACGCTTGTATCATCGTTCTGTATTCTGTATGTAAAAAGGGACAAATATCTTCCTCTTCTGAGATGTCAAACCTAATACCTGTCTCAGTCACTTCTTGATCTAATTCTAAGCCCTTATCTGAACCTGTTCTCTTACATCAAGGAAGCTCAATTAAATCTTCTTCTTCTGAAAAAAAAAAAAAGTGACATTAAAATGGCAAGAAGGGAAAGAAAATTTCCTAATCTAAATTTCTGTATGTCTCTCAGAATTCCATTTTCCTCCTCATTTTGTAAATCTTTCTTCTAGACTACAATTTTTCCAGGATTAAAAGGGTATCATCTAAAGCAAGCATATTTCAGTGATAAACCCAACTAGAAGGAATACGTAATATATTCAAATTAAACATTTCTATTCCTCACAAATATTTCCTTTTATGAAAACATCCTGTGATTTTATTGGCACACAACTATGTGAGGGTTTGGTATAGTTTCTGGTACTGTACAAAAATGAATAAAATATTATATAACCCTTGGTTATTTTGGTACTGAATCTTCCTAACTTACTTTAAGTCTTATATTTTTAATTTCATTGTCATACATAAAAGAAAAATTACTAAAAGATTAAACATTATGGAAGATTTTTTTAAAAGGTATACTTGTTTATAAATACTTGATTATATGTCTCAAAGCCAAATCTTTGTACACAATCTACTGTCAAATCAGAATTAAGAAAGACATCCAGTGCAATAAGCGAAATCAGAATGCTAAAGCAGAGCAGTGGTTGACTCTACTTATTGTAGTTCGGTGCTGGTTTTATGCTAATTGCTTTTTTGAGGAGGAAGCTGAGTTCCAAGTAATACTGATCAAGGCAGTTGAGACCAGCCAGTTGAGACGGTCTTATGAAAGGCTGGTGTAGAAACAGACAGTCATAATGCACAATTGTGTTAATTGTTCGTGGAACCGCACTTCCGCTTTCCAGTGGGGTGAGACTGTACTTCTCTGCTGATGCTCATTTCAGACTGTGTCTCTTTAGAGCAAAGCCTGCCAACTCACAAACTGTGCCAAACCTCAGTGTAGTTCTGTGAAGACTTTAGCCCTCTAAGAAATAAAACCAACTAACTTAGCGTGTATTACATTGCTTTGATTAGAATAATTGTTGTCGTCCTCACCAGGCATTGATTTGTGGCCCCAGAGGTGCAAAGTCAGGGACTAAAAGATAATTATACTCAACTCCCATTTGAATAGTTACATTAAATGAATGTAATGAATTAAATTACTGATCTGTTGAAAGAACATTAATATTATTCAGTGATTCTGGGCCAGCTTCAACTTCTGATCATATAAAATATCCTCTTAACTATGTCTTCTATGGAATAACGCATCTGTAAAAGAAGATGCCATTGCTAAGACAGAAATCCAAAAGAAGCTAGGTAGAAAAAGTATTCATACTCATTTTTAGACTCATTATTAAGTTTTCTGGAGAAAACGCACTATAATTTCCTGATGATATACCTTTTTAAGAGTGAAAATTCCTTAGCTATCACTTCATCTCTTTTCATCCTCTAGGTGGCCTTTAGGGCAAATTCTGTCCTCCCTGAGATTTACTATTTTCTGCGGGTTTTTAAATTTGAACTGCTAAACTGCACAGCCCAAAGCTTAGATTAAGTGCATTTTGACAGATTCCTCCATCAGTTTGTGATTAATAAATATACACTGGAATGTGACTATAGGCTTTTTCTTTTTTCTTTTTTTTTTTTTTACCATCATCATAAAGGTAAATTTTTAAAGTGACAGCAAAATGTTGGCCTGTCTTGCACTTAGAAGTAATGTCTTCCGTAGGGTCACTAGGATCAAAAACCCTAGAGACACTGAAGCACTGCAACACTTTCCAGGCAGTACTTAACTTTTAGATGCCCTGTAGTCTAAATAAATTCCTTTCTCATTAATTTAGTTTCTTATACAATGCAAAGTAAGGTGAGGAGTATAGGCTGTGTGGGATAATTTCACAGTGAACCACTTCACTTTCTGGTTGTAAACTCTAAGAAGAAGGTGAGGCCTGTGTCTCATGACTAGATCAAGAAACCCTTGTTGATATCTTTGTTCAGTGTGACATGGAAAAAAGGATTTGAAATCAAGTTTTCTGGGGAAAGGGAGTGAAAGGTGGAGGGTTTCCAGCTGCTCTGAACAGACCAAGTGAATAGATTTCCTATGATGGATCTATCTTTGTTTCTTCTCTTACCATTCCATTATTTAAATATATGGACCTGCATATCCAGTACTCTAAGGAAGTACTGCAGAGCCAAATGCTTTGTCCAGCCCGGTGTGTACCTAATTTTTTCTACAAAGATGTTGTGGGACTTTCCCAGTGTCATCTGGTTGGCAGCTCTCAGTCGTGTACTCATCCTACTAGTTCATCCCTCCTCGGGGGGGAACTCTTTCACAGAACTCTTCATACTATCACTCTAAACCCCACTCATTGGCCCATAACTGCAAAGAGCTATTCACAGTTTCATCCTTTTAAAAATCCTTTAAGCTAACATACACCATGGGAGAGAATCCAAAATTCTGTTTCATTTCAGTATGTTGAACCACCCTCCCCAACTTACTTAAAAGAAAGTTATGGTGCAACAAACAAGACAGAAGACCAGTCCTCATCTAACTGTGCAATTTGTACTGTCCTGTTTTACCAGACTATCTGCCTTTCTAGTCTCACTTACCCACACATATCCTAGTTGCATGCCACAACTCTTTTTCTGAACTAAAGCATATTAGGCACAATGGTAGTGACCTCACTGTCACCACCGCTTCTTGGTGACTTCCAAGTTCATCTTCACTCTGCTTGTGAACTGACAACTGACAAACAAGTCCTATCAGCAACAGGAGCTCTCCTAGCTTGGAGCAGAAAATTACTTTCTTGCTCCTGTCCTCACTGTCATCCAAAGTGGCTTCCTGCTTATCCATTCCAAATGCACCTTCAGTTGCTCATAACTCCTACTTAGAGCATTTTTAGCAATTTGACTTTCAAGTACAGAATCAATGCTCTTGATGACTCTGACTGGGATTGAGTACCACGAGCTACTACACCACAGCCATATTGGATGACTGTATCTGTCCAAATTTATATTTCCAAGTAATTAATAGATTTTGAAATATATCATAATACATAATACTGAAATATTTGTGAGAACTTCTATGCTTCTAAGTTTCTAAAGCATGCAAAATATAGGAATGACAAACTTAGTAAAAACTTAGTTTGTTGTACAGTAATACTTGCCATCCTCAAAACTAGTTTCTGCTTTACACCAGTTGTCAGCATCACCTCACAGAACAATCTAAAATAGGGAAAGATCATGAAAGAACAAAAAAAAAAAGTATGTTAAGAACAATGAAATTTTAGCCTTCTCTAAAAACTGAGCAAGCCAGCTGATAAAACTTTAGCACAGTTTGCTTTATTCTTTTGCTCATGAGAACTGTTGAGGTATTGAATAGCTTCTCAGGGTTAAATCCCCACTTTTCCTCCCTCTTTTCTTTTCTTTTTTTTTTTTAATTGATTAATAATCAAAGCCTTTCTATTGTTTCCAGCTAGGAATGTCAGACATTTGACTACGATATATCATTCATTGTTTTCAATGGACCTTAATGCAAGGTCATATTGACCTTGTGTAAATTTCACTTTAAGAACTTACAGCTATTAACAATAGACCTCTGATGCATTTGTTTCTGCATGTCTTGTTGGCATCATGTGAAAAGCATTTCGAAAGTATAAGTAAAACCCATCAGTTTCAACAGAAATAATGACCCCATTTGCCATGGAAACTAAAGGACTTTATGAAAATGCACTGAGCTGTTTTCCATACTAAGGTAAAATAATTCTAAAAATAGGTCTGGTGCTTGGTGTTAACTGGCCAAGTTGCAGCGATTTTACTTTCTGAGCCTTTTCAAGCAAAATATAAACACTTCTGAATATTTTTGAGAAAGTCGACAACCAAATTCCTTTTTTCAATATAGCTTTTCTTTGAAAGATGGAAAGAAAAAATCAAAACAACCAATGACTTTTTATAACAGCAGATGGCCAGTATAAGTAAACAGCTGAAATTTAAAATGGCATTTAAAACAAGACTGTAAGAAAGTTATAATAAATATATATCACTACAGCACACCCTTTCCTTTCCTTTCCTTTCCTTTCCTTTCCTTTCCTTTCCTTTCCTTTCCTTTCCTTTCCTTTCCTTTCCTTTCCTTTCCTTTCCTTTCCTTTCCTTTCCTTTCCTTTCCTTTCCTTTCCTTTCCTTTCCTTTCCTTTCCTTTCCTTTCCTTTCCTTTCCTTTCCTTTCCTTTCCTTTCCTTTCCTTTCCTTTCCTTTCCTTTCCTTTCCTTTCCTTTCCTTTCCTTTCCTTTCCTTTCCTTTCCTTTCCTTTCCTTTCCTTTCCTTTCCTTTCCTTTCCTNTCTCCTCTCCTCTCCTCTCCCCATATACATGAGGCTGGTCAGGGGGAGGAAAGGAGACTGTGGTAAAATAAAGAGATGTAATGGAGACCGTAGGAAGTACTGAGGATTACATAAACCTGTAAGAACTGGAAAGAGCTATTTTAAAATGAAAGCCGAAGGAGGTAGTAGGAAAGAAGTTCTGAAAAGATAATGAAAGATTACATTAAATGTTATCAGAATAGAATCATGAATGTAGTAATATAAGTCCAATTAACCAACCAACCAACAAATAAAAGGGCTAAATTATGGCTTTGTTGTTTGACTTGAATGTAGAGCGGTATGTCCCCATGGTGTCCCAGGGATTAGAGTAGGAAGCAATGTACAGACTCTGAATGAAGTCTGACTCCTTGTTCCAGTCCTCTGATTTAAAAGCATATTTTTTGGGGGAGGGGAAACCCAACCGTCCATGTCAGCTGTACACCTGGCACAATTGGTATAGCTGGTTTGGTCTCTGCCTCAAGAAAGGTGCTTGTGGAAAAATTCTGAGCTCTCTTCCCCAAAGTTCTACCTTAGATACCTAAAATTTTGGGATCATGAAGACCTTCGCACCGGTTTCCAAACAACGTCATGGATCAAGTTTCTGCCACTGAATCACTCACAAATGTGATTTTCTATCCCTTGGCATACAGAAAGCAATAGAAACTGCTAAGCTACTGTGTGCCTCAATGCTGGTGGGATTTTCAAAATAGATTTTGCCAGGTAGTAGAGGAGGTGCATGTGCCTCATACTTCATCAATACCAATACTTCAGCACACTTGCCTGGCATGTTGGCTTATTTCAGATGCTTCTTCTGCCTAATATGGAGCTGGCACTTAAACCCAGCTCCCCCCACAGTGTCCTGACCACCATGAGACATAATGTGTCCCATCCACCTAGCTATATTCATAGTTAGAATATGGCTAGAATGAAGTAATAATTATTATAGAAAACACTGGAACACCTGGAGAACCAAAAATTTTATACATGTTTAACTAAAATAAGTAAATAAGCTTGATCCACCAACTTGATCCTCCACCCTTTTTCTCTGATACTTACCATGCCTCTTTTTATGGAACTGTCATAAGGAAATTAAGTTTAATAAGTAAATGGTTTTGCACAGTCTGATCCAAAACATGCAAAACTGAACAGTGCTATCCCTTCTGTAAGTCCTTAACTGGTTGTTTAAAACTACTATAAAAAAGTGAGCTGTTCTTTTCTAAATTAAACACAACGTTCCTGTGGGTGCCTTGTTAGCACGCCTTCAGCTGGTATAAATCAGTATGGTGGTTCCACTAATGGAAATGGAACTGTGACATCTTTTATCAGCTCATTCACGAGCTCCTCCTCCAAGAGTTGTCTTAAAAACTGCACATATTGAAGTGTCTGATAATACTTTGCACTGAGAGAGTCGATGTCGATTGGCATTAACTGAGTCATGCATTTCTGCTGAAGCAAATATAAAAGCTATCTTCTGCACTCTTTCCACTGCACTCCCTGAGCGCAATAGAGCGAGCTTTTCAGTCGCAAGTGGGAGGCTTGCTGAATGGAAATGACTCCTTTCTCCACACATCCTACATCTCTATCCTTTCTGCTACTGTTTAATCTGTACAAAAATTCTTCATCTGGCTCTAGAGAATGCCAGCACTTAAAATGAGCAGTGTTTGATATCACGAGAGTAAATGGGGCTGGAATCGGGCCTATATATGTTTGTATAGAAACTGACTTGTACAGAAACTGAGTACACTTATTCCTATTTGTGTTTCTACAGGGAAACCAGAGAATATAATAGTAGCGCAAACATATCTACTTAACAAACAGATCTCTACACAAGTGGCGATGGTGTTTAATAAGCCTGCAATGAACAATGCAAACTCTTAGGAGAACAATGTCAGGTCATTTTTCATAGCCATATTCAAATGCTCAAAACTGCAGCTGGATGCTGAGCCGAGGAGGTCAAGAGGGGCAGTGCCTACTATCAGTGATACAGATATTAGGGGCAAAGGCTCATTTCTCCTCTTTGTCCAGTTTTGAGTATCCCATTTATTACACAGTTTCGACAAGCTGATACTATGAAATCTATCTCACCAACCTCAGTACACATTGCCTTTCCTGTTAAACAATCTAAACTTGCCCTGAATAAAAAAGATTCCTTTGCATACTGTTGCAGTGCTTGCACAGTGTGTTTACCATACCAAACTACCCTTGTCCAGCTGACCTGAATGTAAGAGACTGCAAGACATGTAAGGAGAGAGTTAAATAAGCACACAGAACAAAATGGAAACATGCATTTAAGTATTTTCCCCAAATTAGAGGATAATGTTTCTACATGTCCACCTTTTGCTTAACAGTCTTATTCTCATTCTAGTTCCCTAAATTGCCCTGACAGATGCTGTCTGAAATGTTGCAATGCTACTTTTTAATCCCAAAGTCTAAAAAACCCCAAAAAACAAACAAACAAACAAAACCCCCAAAACTCTGCTAACTTGTTTATTACTTGAGTTTTAGCCTTTCCAAAGACTGTGACTAAAAAAAAGCAAGCATACTAGTATAAAGTATACGTTTTTATGAATAGTAGCAAAAAAAAATTTGTATTTACAATCTGCTACTGTAACACAAATATTTTTCAAAACCTCCATTTCAGTTGAGGGTTTTTGAGTCACTTCTCAGTGGTGGCAGGGGGTTCTTCTCCAGTTCATCCAAGTCGATCCAATGGAAAAAACTCTAACATTTTGGAGTTTTTAATATTTTTTTATTTTTTGGCGGGATGGTTTTCTGTATGCTCAGCACATTGAACTAACTCACACAGCAGCCACAGTTCCCAGATCTGGAACAAAGAAAAGAAATGGAAAGTGAGTGGGATTCCCCTTGTGGCAACAACCTGCACATACACCAAATCACTCTTAATCAAAAGCTAATGGTATTTTGTCTTTCATACTCTACCTACTTATTTTATTGGTAAGAGGTTTTGGAGGGAAAAGTTCATTTTCAAATTACATTTTCCCCACAAAATACGGATCTATATATTCAGTATTTTTATCCACCACTTTCTTTTTTTGTATGTTTTAAGTTTAAATACATATAGAATACTGCCTCCCTAGTAGTTAGCAGAATGTGCTGCATTATAATCACTTGAAAGGCCATGCAGATTTTGTGAATGAGGAAGAAAGTTTACATTCCAACTTGCATTACACAAATAAGGAGCAGCACATACCAAGGTAGAATATGACCTTACAAAAACACTATACTAAGTAAAAAATGTTCTTAAACTGAAACACTGTAAAATCTTCCTTTTTTTTCTTTTTTTTTTTTTTTAATTGGAGTATTTAAAGACAATTTTCAAATTTATTTTGTAGGATGGTCCAGAAAGACTGCTATGTATTAGCCAAAATGTGTTTAAGTTGTCAGACAAAAAAAAATTGCTCTGATTGAAACAGTTGTAACAGGAAAATATTCTGAAAACAGATTCCTGCAGATTTCCTGCAAAGAAAAAGCACCAGTCACTATGCAAACCAAAAAGCCCTGTACAAGGCCACTCTGGGACTGTCAAGAGGGAGACTTCACTAAATATTTCTTCAGTGTGCATGAGAGAGAGAAAGACTTGCAAAGACCACGGACAGTGAGAGAAAAGCCATGGAAGCTCCAAGCACTGACTAAGAGAGAACCAAGAATGGCTCTGAGAAAAAAATCATGTGTCGACTGTTGTCTAGAAGAGCTGAGAGCAAACTGTTCTTGTTGTTTGAGGCTTTCTGTGTTAATTCAACTAGTCCTCATGTACTTTATTTCTAAATGAGCAGGTTTAATCAAGACATCTACCCCCATTATCAACATTGCTTCCTAGTGACTAAGAAGTGCCATGAAAGCTAATCAATTACAGGTACTAAAGTGCAGCAGTCCATTGCAGAGTCTGATCTAACCTTGGCCACTGAATAAGCATTTGCCAAGGGCTCAGGCTTTGTGATACCCCAGCTCTGAACAGAGGTCCAGCAGCATTCTGTCCTCATACCTGAGACACACCCAGAGGCACATACCTGAGATTAAAACTTTTTGCCTACGTTTTCTCTTGAAAGGCATTCAGTACTGACTCTTCAGTCGTATTCGCCACCTGTCTCCACCCAAAGTTTAAATATAGTCTTTCTAAAATACCACTGAAGGTGTGAGTCTTTTGGTTTACAATTAAATTCTTTTGAAGCTGCATGCCTGAGAAGCAGAACTGAACACATTACTGTTATTTGCATGAAATACAAGCAGATACAATACAATTAAATATGGAAATAAAATATATTTGAATCTGCTTTTTGTTCTGGCCCTTTTGTCACTGAGAGCTCACCAGATCTTCGTCTCTTCACATAGGGAGGATGTGCATGGTTTGTCCCTTCTGCTTTTGATTAGGTCTGCTATTAAAGCATATTGTCCATCTTCTCAATGCCTTTGTCTCCCCCTTCCCCTTCCTGCACATCTACCCTTATTGCCAGTAATCCTTTGTCATCTATGAAAGATGGTCTTACCCTGGGCACTTCACTCTCCATCTCTTCTCTCATTTCAGAGAAAAGGAAGAAATTTCATCTCCCAGGCTGAGCAAACCCATCGCCAAAGGCAATTCACTTAGCTGAGTGAGCAAGTACAAATGACTACGGCTGTCCCGGCCTTCCAACCTTTGATGGATACCCAAATGAAAAGGTATTTCATGTTGCAGCAGAGTGCCAGGTGACAAATTTAAAGCATCAACCAGAATTTGTAAGTTTTAAAAGCAAATGTTTATAAAACTATCACAGAAGCAAATATGAAAGCAGTCAGGAGTTTTCATACCAGCAAACTGGAGCCCCAGTTTCTACTGTCCTTCACATAATTTATGTAACTATATGGACACAGTGACATAAATGTTACAGTCAAAGACAACCTTTACCTCAGTCCTTTAGCAGGCACAGCACAGGTATGAAATAAGTGAAAACTGGATAATTAGACGACAGAAATTGAACAGATCTTCCAAACACTGTAAACTACAGCACGGATGATAAAGCCAGAGTGTTTAATTGTACTATTTCAGATGAAGGGTCATATTAACGTCAGTTGAGCTATTTGCAGTCATTTTAAGTAGAAGCCTAACAGGAATGACAAGGAAACTGAAAACTTACTCATGCAACCTCAGCTTATAGCACTTACCAATTTAGTCACGTCATACTTTATAATCTAAGAAGTCAATTAATATAGCTGTTATGAACAAAAAAAAATTAAAGTTTTGGTTATACTTAACTTTCAGCTTAATGATAAATTGTATCAATATTTTCCTCTTGATAAATCTAATAGAGAGAGTGAAAAAAAAAAACCTCCTTAGTTTAAGATAATTTTATTTTTCTCTTATCACCTAAAGCAGTCATACTTCAGGTTTCCGCTTTCCAGTTTTCCTAACAGTAGGAGGGAATTTCCTCCAAGGCCTTATCAGCTTGAACACAACCCCTGCACTGATTTCTGGATCACTGACAAATTACACTCCCTTAAACCCCATCTGGGAAAGTTTTAATGAAAGAACATTTAGAAATTAAACCACACATGATGATTTCGACATGTACCCAAAGTGTGAACCCCCAACCTTATTAAATGAGAGGCTAAGCTTTCCACTGCAAGTGAAGAGACACCTCCCCGTCCCACATCTGAACTAACTTTTCTTTCACTCAGGCCAACGTGGCTTGCTTCCTCTGCTTATCTCTTTATTTACTTAGACAAGAAAAAATAAAACTGTTTTAAAAATTATTCATTATTCTCAGAGCATTATGAAAAAGGGTAGAAGAATTATTCATGGTAAAGAGCAAAACAGAATAAGCTAAACATCGCTCACTGAACACTGCAACAGTGTGAATGACAGTAGTCATTTTACTAGCAAATCCAAAATTCTTGGCAGGAAAGACAGGTGTCGTGACTGCTCAGTAGGTGGCTATGACTACAGCTGCATGTGTGGGGGCAGGTAGCTGCATGGTTCCTCTGCCCACGTACTGCCCTGCCCGCGAGCGACAGAGCTTCTGCACAGGGTCTCGCTCATGGAGGGAGTGGATGTGCTGGGGCCGGGTCGAATCTTCTCAGGGGCGTGAAAACAGCTGCTCTCCATGAAAGGCGGTTCCTGGTCAGGCTGTTCAGTTTCTCATCTGTGTTTCTTGACACTAGTCACTCGTAGCTGCTTACCGTTGTTTTTCCTTTGTATGATGTTTTGCCATGATAAGTGGATATGGTACATAAGACTCAAATATCTGTCAATTATATTTTAATTGACTGTCACCATATAACAAATGCTATTCATGTGCGTGTTTGTTTTTTTTTAAAGGAAAAAAATTAAGAAATTAAAGAGGGTCATGGTGAAGCTAGTAGTGAGGAGGAGTTGGAGGAGTCACAGAGCTGGGGCAGTGCCCTGGAGAAACAAGTTGACTCAGTCACCCTCAGAAAGCGCAGTAATGGTCAGTAGGTTTGGTACAGTAACTGCTGTAAGGAGACGTTAGGTACCATGGTCCCCCTTGCCCTTATAGTAGCAGCAACTTGTGCCATACTCACTCCACTTGTTCCTGAGGAAGAAACTGTAAGTAAGTGGCCGCTTACATAATGTTATTTTTCCAGGGCTCAGAAACAAGTAGATAGGAGATCTGTAGCAATTTTGTAAGTTCTTACCATTCCTTATCTTTTAGGACAGCTGCCTACTTTCCCTATGCCCAGACCCAAGTTTATGTGTGACTCTGGTTTTGTGTAGACATGTCCTTGGACTTAAAGTAAAGGCCTATTTTTAGGATAGGCATCAGAAGTCTGCTCATCAGTAGGCATCAGTACCTGCTCATTCCACCCCTCACCTATGGTCTGTGGCCACCAAACATTGGCAGCTGTGCAGTGCCAGTCTTTTCCAGTCATAGCCACACATTCTGCTTTTGTGATATGCTTACTGGATAGATCTGGCTTGCAGGTTTATGAAGCTCATGTGATACACAACAGTGGCATTTGAAAAAGCAGCAGAGACCACACCAAAAGGCACATCCACCAGCAGCAGCGACCTTGCATCCCATACACTTCTCCATCACATGACTGATACGCACCTGGCACATAACCCCACAGTGCACCAAAGGCCATACACTGGATTCTAATAAAATCAAGGTCTGTGGAAAGATCTGTCCTGTCCATTTTGAGGAAGACATTGTTCTATCCTAACATTCTCCTTATTCTTCTCCTGGAAACAAAAAGTGCTGCAGTGTTATGTTTGTGGAGTTCTGAGCACACATTGATCCACAAGTCTCCTTCTTGCCACCCAGACAATGTTCGTGTGGCTGCCTATCTAAGCTTTGGTCCTCTCAGCTAGTCTAGAGTAAAGAATAATTATTCCATTATTTGATCCTCAAAACTATTTTGAAACATGGATCCTTTTCTATTTTATAATGGTTCCTAGTGAAGGATGATTGCAATGATTGCAAGTTTAATAATGTCCATTTTCAGGACTTAAATGCCTACCAAGTGTATATCAAGAGACTGTGAGTACATCACTATTATGTGACGTGTTTTGTCAAGATTTGAAAAAGAAAACCAAAAAATTTCACATATGTATTTACTCGCATCATATTTTCATTATTTGGCCAGCTGTAAATAAAATAATAAAAAAAGAAGTCTGGTGGGCTCCTCATTTCACAGTGGTTTAGATACCAGTTCCAACTGCACCTTTACTTCCCTCCACCAGGTATTTCTCCATTGTTTTAAGTCTTCCAAACATCTATTTCTCATCATTTACAGAGCAATTATGTCTAAGTGCCATCATCATCTCATTGATGTAAAGGAAAGATGAGTAAGATCATACTTAAAACCATAGGAAGAATGGCATCCTCTCTCTTTCTAGTAAGCTTGTGGAATTAATATTTTGGGATCTTTACTGCAGTTTTTGAAAATATTTTGTATTGTTCTTGACCAGGTTTTATTGAAACTTGAAGTTTTTCTAAAGAGTAAGCTGATACATTCTCCCACAAATGAAAATAAGTGTCTGGGTCATGTTGGGGTGAATACACAGTGGGTATGTAGGTACCTTCTGCAAATCGAGTTCTGCTCAAATCCTTACTGAAGCACTAAAAAAAGCTCAAATACATTTGCTAGTTTCACTGCATGTCATACTTCATCCATGTTTACCTCACTGCAGGAAAAGTCTTAAAATGGCAGGGGACTTGTTACTGATTTAAAGAAACATAACAAGAATACACAGATTTAGAAGCAGTAAAACACACAAACAAATCGGTGCTGTCACAAATTCCAGTTATTGGATACACAGCAACTACAATAAATACTCACTTCCACACACAGCATAGCATCTAAATTGCCTACCAAAATGTTAATATTTTTCCCAATAGTAAAAATAAATATTAAAATGCTACTTTAGAAAATTGCCTATCTCCTCAAATATTCAAGGGAAAAATCTCACATCAGCTTTTGCTGTAGAGCCTTAGTCACTTGTTACCATCTTGCCAGGCAGTGATAATACGAAGTGCCGCATTATCAGGATAATAGAATTTCATACTGCCAGGTGAAAGCTGTTCAAAAGTCTGTGACCTTTCACTCCAGAAATCGGGATATCCTATTTATCAGCATGAGATGATGTAGTCAGTTTTCCTTTGTGAAATAAGCTTAATCTTTGAAGAAAGACATAAGAAATAGCTTACTAAAAAATAGTCATAAATGACTTAATAGAGACAGGAAAGCTTTGTTATGAACCATAGCAGGGGTAACAAAATTCTCTTCCTAAACAAGAAAATTTTGTAATGACAATGTGCTTGTGAATACTTCAAGTCATAACAGAAATGGGTGCTACATATTGTAATGGTAGTTCTTCCCTTGTATGTAGCACAGTAAGGCTGGACCACTCTGGACTTTTTTCTTGAATATGACAGAAAACATATTCATACTCCTCCATTGAACATTTATCTTAACTAAGAATAAGAACAACAGCTCAGCTGAAGCTCGCCTCAGTCTTTTATTTTAGTTTAATCATGAAAGAAGCTCTATGCATCTCAGGCAATGAAATGCAGAGAGGAATTAAACTACTATTTAAACTTAGGGTTTTGGCTCAGGCCTGAGCTTAGCAGAATACAAACCCCTAAAGCTGATCTCTTGAAAGGTCTAGTGTTTTGGATTGAAATGTGTATCTCCAAGTAAACCAGAAAAGGAAGTGGGTCTAATCGAGAGTTTCAAGTTTTAGGTAGCTTGAGCACCTAAGAAAAGCACGTGTAGGCATCTACAAATTTGCATTTATGGAAAACTGACTGAATTAATGGAACACGTTAGAAAAAGAGAGAAGGCAATCATATGCTGAATACTCTAGGGGAATAAGATAAAGTAGAAGAAATGAATCATATACCATTTTAAAATTCTATAAATAAAAAAGGAAAAACAGTGTTCTGAATTTAAGAAAAGAACAGTGTAACTGTAACAGGAAACTCAGAATGTTTGTAACAATAAAAGCAAGCAAGTCCTATGAATAGTCACCAGAGGCCATATTTCACCCACCTTTATTTATGCTGGATATCATCTAAATTTACTGTGAATAAGAATAGCAGAACAAATCTGGGTGGAGAATGAATTGAGAGCAGCCCTGCTGAGAAGTACTTGGGGGTGTTGGTGAATAAGAACCTCAACACGAGCTGGCAATGTGCGCCTGCAGCTCAGAAAGCCAACTGCATCCTGGGCTGCATCAAAAGAAGCATGGCCAGCAGGTCGAGGGAGGTGATGCTGCCCCTCTACTCTGCTCTCATGAGGACCCACCTGGAGTACTGCGTCCAGCTCTGGGGCCCCCAGCACAGGAAAGACATGGACCTGTTGGAGCAAGTCCAGAGGAGGGCCACGAAGATGATCAGAGGGCTGGAACACCTCTCCTGTGAGGACAGGCTGAGAAGGTTGGAGTTGCTCAGCCTGGAGAAGAGAAGGCTCTGGGGAGGTCTTCTACCAGCCTTCCAGTACCTAAAAGGGGCCTAAAGGAAAGACGGGGAGGGACTCTATCAGGGAGTGTAGTGATAGGACAAGGGGTAACAATTTTAAACTGAAAGAGGGGAGATTTAGATCAGATATCAGGAAGAAATTCTTTACTGTGAGGGTGGTGAGACACTGGAACAGGTTGCCCAGGGACGTTGTGGATGCCCCATCCCTGGAAGTGTTCAAGGCCAGGCTGGATGGGGCTTTGAGCAGCCTGGTCTAGTGGGAAGTGTCCCTGCCCATGGCAGTGGTGTTGGAACTAGATAATCTTTAAGATCCCTTCCAACTCTAACTGTTCTATGATTCTGTGATTCTATGAGGTTAAGAATCTGACCGAGCCATTATTATTATTATGAAAACCAGAGTCTGTTAAAAAAATTAAAACTGTACAAATATTTTTTTTTTATAGCACATGCTAACTTTTCAAATCTGATTTTCCAACTGTTAAGGGACTAAAAATGCCATTTTTTTCAGGATTTTTCATATTCATTATTTCACATTCACTGCAAAATAATAACTTGAGCTTAAAATTTAAGAGTCATTGGACAGCTCTGTTTGAAATATCACAAATACAGAAATTCACAGTAATAATGGACGATCCTCTTGGACAATGCACAATATGGTGGGACCCAGAATTAGTAAGACTTTGAAGTGATCTACCTAGTTCTTGTCCTTATTTCCGAAATTCCCAAGGTAGAAAGACTTAAAATAAACAAAAAAACCCCAAAACAAACCAAAACAAAAAAAAGAATCCACAGATTTTATTGAGATGTAAACTGGAAAAAATATCCTTCTTCAGAATACAAAATTAAAAGTTCCTTGTTAAAAGGGAATAGAAATAAAAAGGGACCAGAAACCAATCTTCTCTCATGTCCTTTTGAAGCATATCCTTTTATCCAGGCTTACCTTCAGTCAACTCAATGGCTTACTAGTTTTCAGAAAACTGTTAACTCCTCTTTGGTTCACAAGCTTTGTTCTCCACCCTTCTGGAAACATGATGCTGCAAACTCTTTCCTGTCTGAGGCTCTAGTGTCTCCTCACTTGTCTGACCCACCTTGCAGGTTAGGAGCAACCCCTCCTTCCAACACACTCATCAGCTTCTAAGAGCAGGAGCCATCCCACCTCTCTCCCCCAAGACTTCACTTCCTCTCCTCTTAATGAGACATAATATTGAAACGGCAGACCAACAAACAAAATGAACTGTCCATCATATAGAATATCAGATTTTATGATTTGCACAGCCTTTTCTCAGTCTGTGTGTCATATGTTGCACAATGTGTCTCCAGAGATAGCATGCTGCACATCCTTGCAGAGTACTGCTGGTGTGGGATGGTGCTTCTCACTACTGAGTCAGTGACACATTCCTCCTTCAGCATGCTTGCTGAGATACACGCAGCTAGAGCATATTCAGAGGGTACATCTGCTTCTCTCTCACAGTGTTTTGCATCCCCAAATTCTCCAGGGTTGATCCAGTTTTCCAGGAACGATGTATTTTGGATTTGCTGAGAAAATTCTGTGTGAAACCAATGAGAGTCTATTTGGTAGGTATATCGGATCAGCTTGCAATTAAACTGTTATTAATTGATACTGTAGACTTGTATAATGATTTTCAAATGAAAAGTGTATGTCTCCCACGAAAAAATATATTGTTGTGTCTGCCTCATGGACAGGGAAGCTGATTACAGTGCAGGGCTCCAGCGAACCACAGGAAGATTTTAGCAAAAGGTAATGCTACAACCTTTACTGAATCCAGAAAGAATTTTCCCATTACCTTCAGAACAGTCAAGCTATTACTCCAAGCCTCTGCATCCCAAGACTTACTTTCCAGAAACTAAAACATGCGGCTTTTCACCAACAGCTGATCATTTGTATTACGTATGCCCCAATTATCCATGCTGTAGAGTATAACTTGGTTTTTATTTAAGAAATGTCTTTCAGGGAATTTTAATTTCCAATATTGTTGCCAAGTAATTCTCTAAAAAATTTCTGTAATTTTATTGCTAAGAAAAGAATTATATTTATTAAAGGATCATCTTCGAAAAAGCTGGCTCACACTGATTTTCAGGTCCAGCAAGTTAATGACGTAGCCTCAGATAATTTTAAATCAGGCTTATTTATTTGTTAATCTCGAATGACTTTTGAAGAAGGATTAGCTACACAGAAGTTTGAAATTATAATAGCTAGCTGCTTTTGATATGTGGCAGAAAAGCTAGACAGCCTTTTCATCAAAGCTAGACATATAAATTTTCAGATCTAGTATATATAGCTCAAAACTATCTCAATTTATTTCCTTGGAGACAAAACATAGGCATTTTTAATTCATAGAGTGATCAAATATAAACATAAAATAAGATAGGCTTTTAATGACTTTAGCATCTATTCTTTATACGAAGTGGATGCAAACACATCTTTAATTTCAGAAGTACTTTGTAAATACCATAATATTTTTTATTATAGAGGTTTTGAAACCTTTACAAAGTTACATTTACTTTTGGAAGAATGAGACAAAAGAGGATTTTGGTCAGCAGCTGAGAATATCATGACAACCAAGCCCAATGCCTGTGTATCTGAATTCAAAATGTCTTTATCCCTGAAATACTGAGCCTATTAAGCAGTTGCACATGCACTTCTGCACAGTGCACAGAGGCCAGGGATAGATGCTGGACTCACTCTTTTCTGTCTAGTGGACGCTGCAGCCTCTGCAACACTCAGAACCTCTTTATGGGTGCAAAGGAAACATTTGGATTGCTGAGAAGATGTTCTTGCTGGCTCAGTCACTGAATGATAATTGTATAGCTGGAGGAAGACTGATTATTTCTTCTGGCAAACAAAAGCAGCCTATATTTACTTGGTTTCCTTCTTCTTTAGAAAAGAACTGCAATGGTTGTTGGCTATAAAATTAATGTTCTCTCTTTTTCTTCTTCCTTTGCTGTCACTCTTGCATATCTTCTGAATAAGTTAAGAAGTATAACTAATTTAGTCTTCTCACAATTTAGTGAGTTCTTATAAAATCTAAAGCTGAAAAATTTACCATCTTATTCTCTATGCCTCACTTATGAACAGCCATGGTATATTTTGAGTTTGCTTTCCTCAGAGCAGATGCTGAAGGATAGCACGTGAATCATTACATTACCAGTAATCACATCGTTCCTATTAGATAGCTGCACATATTCCTGTGTCGTAATCCATTTGTCTCTATTGCGAGAGCAGATGTAATGTCGTTTACCAGTTCTGAGTGATAGTTGGAAAAAAACAAATACAATATAGTCAGGAGACTGGATATTTTTTGAGAAGCAATTGACTTGGCATCACTTCACAACTCAGTTTTCATAGGCTGTCTTCTCTTGTGGTAGCGGGTCCTGATCATCTGAGCTTAAATTGAAGTCTTCATATGACTGAAAGCTACACCTCACATAGCAGCAACCTGAAGAAAAAGGAACTCTGGCAATGTAGAAGGGATCTTCTAACAACCCTGATGCCAACCTTTGTTGCATGACATAGTCTTAACCTCAGAACTGCACTTGAATTTCTTACCTGGCATCTGCAGGTTGGCAGCCTGAGTTATCATATCGTTTTATGCATCAGAAATAAACAGTGTCAGAATCTTTTGTAACTGGTCTCTGACACATCCGTTGTCCCATTTTTAACCTTTTGTTTTGTAACTTATTCTTCCTAGATAGCTTTGACTATCTTTTGATTATTTTTTTTTCGTGTTTCTTTTTGTCTCATGGAAGAAACACTTATGTTACTACACCTTTATATTATTAATTAAATAAGCACCTGTGTTTCATCATCATATATGACACTGCATGCCAACTACAGATCAGGAAATATAAAAAAAACAAAGTACTTTCTGGTCCACCGTGCATTCCAGTTACAAAAGCAAGTATCTGTTTTCATTGGAGGAAATACTGTATTATCATTCTGTGGCCCCAATCCAGCAAAACTCTTAAAAAATATTAAATACAAAATAGGCCCATTGAAGAAAATGGAATTAATGACGTGTTTAAAGTTATATGCATACATATATACACTGGGGGGGGAGGTGGG